>SNQJ01S0163518.1:1663-21320 GCA_010110895.2 Picea sitchensis | reverse complement strand
ATGGATAATGGCATTACCCTACCTCAAGGGTTCTCTCTACAATCTCTCTTGTGTTCAATATTTTATGTGACTGATTTGGTACTATCTTATATTTTTGGATCTAAGGAATAAAACATCATAGGAGCAAGGTGTTGGGGTTCCTACGGAAAGCACAGGAGAATTCATGAAGAGAGAAGAAAATGTTTTTGTTGGGAGATTGCTCTTGTGATATGTTGGGGCTTGATCTTCAGAGCAAGATGTTGAGGATGACGATATCATAATCGATCATGTACTTTTTCTTATTCTTCTTTACACACGGGTTAGAGATGTAAGAGGAGGAGTGTTGGTGTTTCTTGGAGCATTCTTGAGGCTAGGCCTAGGGTTTGATCCCCAAGGAGGAATTGGAGTTATTGTTTGGTGGTAAACCATAAATTGTACTTGTTAAGGAGGAGAAAAACAAGAGATGCCTTGCATGAGGCCGAGCAGGACTTGCCAGTGGTGATTCTATCTAGTTGGAGTATATTTGGTAGATGTAGGGTTTTTCTCGGTTTTCCCTAGCCATGGTTTTGGAGAGCTTGGAGACTTGTACAAGCTTGTGATGAGATGATAAGATCTACTTAAACTCCATCTCTTATCGATATACATGAATTTTTTCAGGTGTCCAAAATTGTCTTATTGCAGATTTTATTTTCAGCTGTCATTGTCTTCATGGTTTGCAACACTTACAGGTCCTGCAGATTTGAAATAAGTTAACGGCTGAGGATGATTTTAGGGAATAAATTTAGCTCATGGGCTAATTTTCCATGGTTTCAAAAATGAGATTACATGATTTTAAATGATTAGCCCAAATTCTATGGGATAAAATTATTTTTACTGCAACAAAATAGCCAAAATTTTATAAAATCTATACAAAATACTTAGAAATTTGAATATTTTTACAAAATATACATGCATTTATAGTTGACATATGAAGGATTAGTAAGATTAAGCCAAGGTTTCTACATTTTAAAAATAAATTTCCATCCTTAAATCATCACGTTGCGTTGGAATTGCTAGAGGAATTTAACATCTACCATTGAAAGGTTAAGAGCAGTTACTCTTGTAAATATCTCTGTTAATTTACAGTGGTTTCTGATATGCTTTATGCATGAAAAGATCTCCCAAAGGGACGAAACTTCTTGTCGTGTATTTGGTATCATCTCTCTTGCATTGCCTAGAGTATCGGGGTTGATGTGAAGTGGAAATATTTCCATTGTTTGTTGTATTTATCTTTCAATTTCATGCACTAACACTAATAATTCACACCGAATAGACAGATCCGTGGAAACTCAAAGAAGTGAATTTACAGACTTGCAAAAGGAAATGAAACTTCTACATGAGTAATGTCGAAGCTTTCTGGATTGAAACCACTCTTTTGGTGGAGGAGAGTTGCGGCCCTGATTTCATTGTCCTTAGGAATTGGTATGCTAACCTTGTATGGGTGCTTGGGTGTGGAACCACATGTGATTCGATGAAGCTTATCTACACTGGGGTGCTTGTTCTACTTCATTATTGCCATATTTTGTAAGGTGGATATATATATCTTGCACATATGTCTACCATTGGACTTAGAGAATGTAATAAGTTGGATGTGGGCTTCCGGGTATAAACTCGGGAAAGCTTAAGATACATATGCTTATGGAGGAAGATGAGATTTAGGAGCACGTTGAGAAAGAGATAGAAGCACCTACCGATGCGAAGTTGTTGGATGCTCATAAAAAAGGAGGCGGCCAAGGAAAAGACATCTATTCTTGATTCTGTGAAGGATCACTTAGTAGCTCACACATGGAGACAAGGCGACCAGAGTGATATCAAAGCGCAACTTTCTTAGTTGACACCTGATTAAAGGAATCAAGAACAATTTTTTATTTGAGTTATATTGTCAAACGATTTATGCTGCATTGGACCGATATTTTCTATGTCCAAACACGATGATAATAGGTAACTCTACGTAGTCAAATATGGTTTGAAGTGAAAATGAATTGGAAAACCTCAAAAAATAGATCTGGAGTATTCAACCATACACGATAAAAGTTAAAACAGCATAAATATCTCTCAGAAAGCACCATATACTCACTATTTTGCAAATTGCAACTGCTCAATCTTATCGGCATCTAACGAGATAAAGAAAAGAAGGTAGAGGGGATGTGGGGAACCATTCAGAGCTACTTTATTTCTACCTCAAGAAAATAAAGCATTTATCTTTCTCCATCATACAAAAAAATGAAAACAAAATATTAGTTTTAGCGGAGATTGAACTATATAGTATGTAGGGGTGAGAATCAGGTCCTGTTGTGGAAGCTTTTAGCAATAATAGATGCAAAAATCTCTGACCCGCTCTCCCACATTTCATAGCTTACCATAAGGTTGTCCTACAACATGATCGACTAGTTTAGCATTTCTACCTCAACAAAACAAAGTATTTATATTTCTCCATTGTACAAAAAAATGAATTTGAGAGTTAATTTGCATCATATAGTTGAGTCTCATCATTAGGAAAAGATTAAAGAATGTGATCAATAATCATTTTAAATGAGAAACCAAAATTGTTCCAAACTAGCATCTTCATAAGTATTTACACTCTACTTGACATTAAACTTAAACTATAGTCTGTGAGAGACATCTAATATATTTTTCAACAAAAGATTATCTACATGCACAATAAAACGCAAAATGTGTCTCCTTCTTGAGATTTTGAAAATAGCCTTGCTGCAACCACAACCAATGTTCGCTATGATAAAACCAGCCTCTACGATACCTATATTTAAACAAGTACCTTTAATAAATACCAAACACTGTGATGCCTCAAGCTACACAGTATTTAGCATATGCCCTTAAATGCAACATCCACACAAGTCCCAAAAGAGCATAAAAAGAATCTTACAGTTAATTTGCAGTATATAGTTGAGTCTCATCATTAGGAAAAGATTACAAAATCTGATCAATAATCATTTTAAGTGTGAAACTGAAATTGTTCCAAACTAGCTTCCCCATAAGTCTTTTACACACTACATGAAATTACAGCTTATGTTTGTGAAGACATCCATATTATATTGTAAACAACAAAGATTAGCTCGTGTACTTGTAAAATATATAAAAATGTGTCTCCTCTTGAAATTTTGAAAATAGCTTTGCTGCATTGATTTAATTGCAAAGTGTTTGGTTTGAAACTCTCAAAGGAAAATATAGCATACGAGGTTGTGTCTCTTTGTGAAAAACAAAATCCATAACAGCTAAAATTAGAAGCTACATAGACAAACGAAAAGAAAAGGCCTTGAGAAAATATTTACCCTCTGCAGCGGAAAATCCTGAGTAAGAGGAGAGAGAGCGGGAGAGATGAGTTGCAGTGTCTTCCTTCGTTCCTTCTCGTGCTTTTGCTTGGTCGAGATGATTCAAATCTAGATTTAGTCCATTCCAATACATATCACATCCCCCTGTTGTTGACTCTACAAAAGAACAACTACACATACATACAATCCACAGATACTAAACCTGCGTTCACATACATACACAATCCAGGATACAAACACACAATTCCTTGAGCGATTTCCAGCACTTAAGGAGGAACAAACAATCACGGGACATGGGAGCGCTTCCACATACACCTGTGACACAACACAAAGAGTGTCTGAGGAGGAGGGGGATGTGAATCAGAAAGAGCTTTTGAAAATGCATTCCCTTTCTTTCTTGTGCCATGATTTCTCCAACAACCAATTTTTCTCCTCATCTCAAATTTTGATACATTGAGATAAGCGAAACACATGAACGTGGGTATGTCAAAAATGTTGAACTTCATACATCTAAAATCAAAATGTGATTGTGTGCACCTGTAACTCAAAATGAAATTTTCCCTTATCTCTTTCTTTGTTGAGCCATGCTTTATGCAAAAAACAATTTTTCTCCTGCTCTCCATTGTTCCTATAAATAGATCAGTGAAACACATGAGCACATCATTTCAAAAAAGTTGCACTTCATCGATCTAAAATCGATGTGTGTGTGTGTAACTCCAAATTAACTTTTCCATTACTCATGTATCAAAAAAAGCATGAAGCCCAGTATGATAAATGATAAGGGACTTTTAATGTTCTTCTAGCTACCTAAGTTATATCCAATCATCCCTTCATTCATTCCTTTCTTTATTTATCTTGGAAGTCCTTCATCTTGGGTTTGACTTCTTTCTTCTTCGTAGGTAGGAATGAATTTATGAGATTCTAAGCCCCTTTATAGGATAGTTTGGAGTTGTACAATGCCCTATAACAAAACACAAAAATATAAAGCCGAAAGTCATTAACCTTGCATATTAAAATATATGTACATCATCGCGAATCTATTGATTACTCTACTCTAATTCATGTTGTAGCCAAAGCTTTGCGATGGACCAAAGACGAAAATCAAAACCTACAAAACCACAAAGAATGGTTTGGTTATTCGACCATTGCTCATCAATGAATGGTAAAGAAGCCTTGCAACATAAGCGGATGCATGAACAAAGCTTCGAGACTGGAGATGGAAACAATGAGACCCTCACGAACGCTTTACAATAACAGAATAGACAGAATTTATTACTTCTTAGAAGTAGAATATTCTAAAAGACCAACAAGCAAGGGTGATTTTTTTCAAGTGAAGACTTGAAAGAATCCTCATGGCTAGTAAATGAGTTGTGGAAATAAAACGCATAAAACAAAGAATCGAGAACACTCTAAATCAGTCTAATTCATGTAGTATACCATTTGAAGGAAATCCTTAACAAGCATTAGAAAATCCTTGATATGAGAAAAAGAAAACAAAATCACGACAATAGTTAAAAATTTCTTTCATGGTTACAACTATACTAAAAGGCATCCAGCCATATACAAATCTCAACATGAAATAACTACGTTGTGTGTGTGTTGTGTTTCGTCAATGTGATAGGGCTAATAGAAGTTAATGTACACTTTGATTATAAATATGATGTAAGTGTTATCTTTCAAGAGGTCATTTTGAAAGTGTTTACACCATGTTTAGAGGTGCTTCATGGGATGTGTGGTGCATAGTGTATAGTAGAACCTTCGTGTTCCAAGATGGATTTTCACATCATTGGCGGCTTACTCTTGGTCACTAGACCTTGTATGGACGCTCATGTGACATTCTTCCTTGGAGTGTTGGAGACATATGGAGCTTTGTGACTTCTACATGTATCCGACACATGAAGGGAGGTTGCTTTCTTCGAGTAATGTTTGTCATTCTGGAAGAGGGAGTTGAGCCAGGAATAACAACATGGGGTTTTTGTTAGAATATAGAAGAGTGTGTGCTCATTTTACCATTGTTGATAATGCGCCCTTTCACCCAACCATAGGTCGAGCCACCCTCGAGCACCTTAACTATTGACATAGAATCATTTCGAAGCAAACCCTAGGCTAGATAGCTAAACAAAGGGTAGTGCACATTTACCCAAGGATAGTTCACCAACAAGAGTTGATTAGATTGTTCAAACCCTAGCCAAGAGATGGTCAAGCCAAAGCATGCTTTGCTAAATTGCGATGGTGCCTGCTGACTCTACTCCAAAACCTAACAAGGCTGGTTGCACTATGCAAAACTTGCTCTGCAACTCTTGAGGATGTGTGTCGAAATGAGGAAGTAACCTTGTATTTATAGTGGTTACGGAGGCTCTTTGAGACCAAATTCTCCTTCTAGGTACACATGCATTGGTATATATTAATTCTTCTAGCCGACTTCTTTCTCTTGGAGGCTAATAACCTATAATACATATTATCTTCTTGAGCGACAAGTCTTCTGGGGTTATTAATGACCAACTCATTAGGGTTTCTCTTGCCTTCTGAAGTCTTCTTCTCATCGGGTTACATGTGAGTTAAATACCTCTCGGAACTTCATAATATCAACTTACCCTCCTAGCTAGGGAGGTGATACGGAGTAATGGTCTTGAGCACAAAACATACCCATTCACTTGTTAGCATCAACATAGTTATATGGACGGCTAAGATCATGACTAGATCGACACCACCATCATCATCATTTGCATCATCTCCCGAGGCCATACTCTATTTGAGTATTCGGACATGATGCTCACTCCACATGGTGATTGATCTGAGTCATTCTTAATCTAGAAGAGTAAATGCTCACGAACCATTTTTTCGATGCAGGAGAATCTCTTACGTTCATCATTCATCGGGCATTGATTATCTCCAATAAAGCTACATTGATGATTGTCTTCAGGCAATCCAGGAACAAAATAGAACACAATTGTGTCTATCCATAGTAGTACATAACTACAATCAGTGGTAAACTACCACACCAAGAAGTAACACACACAAGAGAATTGATGATAGCGTGTGTAGTCGAGCAGGTGGAACATATCCACCACGGTAGTATACATCCACTGTCATACAACCTTCATAACAAACATCCGATAGCTTGGCACTTGCGAAACAATGTTATGATATAAAACATTCCGAATCATACAGACCCAATCTTTCACTCCGCATGCATGAGGATGTCTGAAATATCGCCCTCCGATTAATGAAGTCAAGCAATGGGTTATCTACCCTATTCTTCTCAAACAAGGAAGAATGATTGTTTCTACCACAATTCACGAGGCACGGACTATTCCCCACCACGGGCCATTCCTCCTACACCCATGAAGTGCACCTTGGAAGAGATATAAACCCTAAGGAATCTCATGTCCCTGTGTTGATTGTTGAGCTGGACCATTCCCCACCACGGGCCATTCTTCTACACACTAATCAAAGTGCACCCTTAGAGAATGTAAACCTAAGGAATGATTGTACGGGCCATTTCCTCTGTTAACCACAAGGAAAGTACATCTGTAATCAACCCTCCAAAATGGACCATTCCTCATGTTAGCCACAATGAGAAATAACCGTCCGGCGAGGTGGGCCAGTCTACTTGAGTAACCCTCAATAAGAGACTGCCCTAGACCACTCCATGTTAACCACAATGGGAGATAGTCTGTCTATAATACATCCAGGCAATCCCGGACCATTTCCCATGTTAACCACAATGGGAGAATTGTTGTCAATCAAAAAATCTCAATCCACTTTCAGAATAGGAAAGAATACATTAATTTGGACTACTTTTCAATGAATGTCTTCAATAATTTTTGAGTGCCCCCTCCCAACCTTGGAGTCATCTCTTCCCTTTTTCAATAAGGAATTAGTCTCCGCGAGCTCATTGAGTACACAAACTCTTTCATCTTTACCAAAATGTTTGTTTATCTGTTCATCCATTGGAGATATGTATTGGAATCACTTTCTCCTTTACACACACGGATCATCACGGATAATTTAATACTTGATTTCAAAATGTACTTTAGTTTGGAACAACGATTTCTGTGAGGCTTCATTTGCTTTCGAACAATGAGAGTATATCATTGTTGGAGGCGGAACATATCCATGTGGCACTTCTTCTATTATCATGAGATCTGATCTATGAGTAATCATCTTGATACAACATCTTGTTATAGGAAATCTTCACCATGCTTTTTGTTGTGCACTAGAGGTTCCACCAAGTTATTTTCTTCCAACTGCATACAAGGGTCTCTTTATAGTAAGCCTCAAAGTCTTGATTGCTTCTTCATCGGCTCTTTATTCAATTTCTAAGTGATGCTTTTGCATTCATCCTACAATGTAGAAATCCAACTTGGATGTTGTTGATGATATAATGACTCATGTAGAGATAAGTCACGGTTTTCACTTTGGAACAGTAATCTGTCCACAGTCTTCTCCCTCCATGCAGGAGAACCTCTAGTTCTAGATTCTAAGTAATGCTTTCGATTGCCAAGTCTTCTACGCTGTGATTCCATCACAACTTTCAGTTCCTCTGTAATTGCTTTTAGTGAGTTCATATTAGGCTAACAATCTTGTGATTCTTGATACAATGACTGGTAGTTCTAACTTCTCTTTCTTTCTTTGAATCTTCGTAATGTTCTTTCTAGGTGTTTAGCTCTTGGGTCCATGGGTAGATTCCATACCCTAAAGATTCTATTTCTTTCTTTCTTCACAAGATCACGGATGTGGATGGACAACCAGGGATACTGAAGGCTACTCTTGAAGAGACTTCTTAGAAGGTTGAACTGGGTATAGCATCTTTCATGGTTGCTATCATGGATATATACTTCATCGTATTCAATGGATCATAGGATGAAGGCTCCCTCCTAATACTTGCTTCATGTATGAGTGCATAATCGGCTCCCTCATCTTAGATAGAGAGTCCATGCTTCCGTCTGCATCCTTATTGTCTTCTGCAATATATAATTAGCTCTCTCTCTACTTGAGTCCGCTTCCATCTTGTTGTCTTCTACAAAACATCATAAGTCTTGCTCCAATTTTCTCTCATTTGCTGACTTCTTTTTGTCTTTTCTTTTTCTACAAGTCTCCTCGCAGTTGATTGACTTTATCTTACCTTGACTTCCACATGATTTGTTTGATATTTCATTCTTTAATGTATTATCTAATGATATTAATCCTTATCTTTTTTATTCTTCCACAGGTATAGTTCTTCTTGGAATATATTATCTTCTAGGAGATAGATGTACAAGATATGTCTGAGAGCGATGCAAACAAGATATGTACAAAGGCAGAAGGTTTGTTACCTTTAGAAGAAGAAGTTTTTTTTTTTTTTTTTTTTTTTTTTTTTTTTTTTTTTTTTTTTTTTTTTTTTTTTTTTTTTGTTTCTCTTTCTTTTTCTTTAGTTCGGGACAATGATTTTTGTAGTGTCCATACTTTCGACAATTGAAGCATTGTACTTCTTAAATCATCTTTTTCTTGATTTGGCTTCCTCCTTGAACCAAACTTCCCTGTGTATTCCTAAAGTTCTTGAATCTTGTTCTTGAGCTTGATCATACATGCGATACTTGTTTTTAGGGGTTTCTCTTTTACTGCGATCCTTGATTCTTATGCTTCTTGAGCGACAAGTCCAAAGTTCTTCCTATACGGATACTCCTTTCTTGTGTTTGCTTCGCCGGAAAATGCATCCCATGTCTTGAGAATACCATTGAGTACTATGTTTTACCAACTCTTTTATGAGATGATCTCTTCAATAGCTTTAGTTGATCTCTTAACTGAGAAATTACAAAGTATGATGTTATGTTTGTCATCGTACATTCTTTCTGTCTTCGTATCCCGGAATCATTCTTAGGACTCATTACTTGTCCAATGTTTGATTGAGAGGTTTGTTAGGGCATCATTACATCTTCTTCGATGAGTCAAGAGATAATAGATGTAGGGTATCAGAGTGGTCTTTTATATGGAACATATATTTCTCTTGGAAATGTACTTTGAACTTCCTCCATAAGATTTACAGCGTTCTGTGGTTTCTTCTCTTTTCGTTCTTCAAACTTTGGTTTCGCGATCTTTCCTTTCCCGATATCAAACACTTTATTCTTAACAAGGATAGAGGAGTCAATCCTTGTCTTCCAGCTCGAGAGTTAGAAGAGGCTCCATATAACTTGTTCTCGACTTCATAGAATGCGTCATGTTGCTTTTATTAGGTCAAACCTGAATTTGACCACAAACTCTCAAACTTGGCCGCGTCTTGGCTTGCTGAGAATACCCGGAGGGAGATGATAATGTTAGGCTGAGGGCACATTGATTTGTCGAGATTAGTTCAATCTCTTCGCCAAGGTGCGCAACCGGAGGTTCAGGGTTTCTACAACCACTGAAGTAACCCTAGTGACGGCGGTGTCTTCGCGAGTTATACGCTAAGTAGCCCTGGCGGTTCCTTAAGCGAGCTCAATATCCCTGGCGAGCTATGTTTCCTTCCGGTGTTGGTGAGTGAAGGGAGGTGTGGGCCTAACCTGATAGAATATATGAAGGATGTGATACTTTCGTTTTACCATTGACAATACATACCACCCAACCATAGGCCGAGCCACCCTCAAAGCCTGCCAACGCGGAGAATCGATGCAAGAAAATGGAACTCCCTAAGGCTGAATATTAATGGCGACAAAGGGTGCTTGCAACTTTCCCCAGGATAGCGCTGCCAACGAAGTCTGTTGATCCGGATAGTCCCGGAAGCCCTACAACCGAGAGATAGTCCAAACCAAGCGCGTGGCTGATGAAGGCTCCCGCCCGGCGGCTCTTTATGAGCACTGGCACGGAAATTGCAATTGCACTAAGCGAAGCGGCTCTTTACAGCTGGCGAGAGATGGCCAATCCCAGAGTGCATTTTAAAAGGAGAAGTGGTTCTGGCGGTTTCTTTGGAGCGACTTCTATTTACGAATTTTGATGCGGTTGTTGTGGTACGGGTAACGCTGATACGTATGTTTGTGACTGAGTGCTGGGACATTTATCAGCTGTTGGAACCTTTTACATTCTTTATTGCAGTCGGTGCCTCATTTTATATCGGCGTTTACGTTTGCTGAAGTTTGGTGGAGGTGACATTTGGTGCCGGAGCGTGGAGATTTGCGGATTTTAGAACGGAAAACGGAACGTGGTGCGGTGCGGATGCGTGGATTTTACTTACTCTTCAGCAGAGACCTTGTATGGATGTTCATGTGACATTCTTCCTCGGAGTGTTGCAGACCTATGGACCCTGATCACTTCTTAATTTATCTGACACATGAAGTGAGGTTGCTTGCTTCGAGGAATGTTCAACATTCTGGAAGAGGGAGTTGATCCCTAGACAACGCCTTATCACGGTTAGCCGATTGATTATAGACTCACAGCGAAGCTTGAGAATTAGCTTGGGTTGAAGTGAAAATGTAAGGTGTAATTATTGGTCATGAGGAGCGCGTGACAGCAGGATACATTTCATCTTTGGACCCTTGGTGGAGGAGAGTTTGACCTTGGGGTGCATAGTGTATGGTAGAACCTTGGTGTTCCATGATGGATTTGCACATCATTGTCGGCGTACTCTTGGTCGCTAGACCTTGTATGGTTTCTCATGTGAAATTATTCCTCGGAGTTTTGGAGACCTATGGACCCTGGTCACTTCTTAGTTTAGTCAACACCTGAAGGGAGGCTACTTACCTTGAGGAATGTTCATCATTCTAGAAGAGGGATTTGAGCCCTAGAGAACATCGAGTTGCCTGGATGCTTCCATGGAGGCTTACGCTTGGCTTGAGGTTGCTTGGGTGGAGGGAGTGAACATGTAGTTGTGGTGGTGAGGCAGTGACAGCAAGAGTCACAGTGCAGCTTTGGACCCTTGGTGGAGGAGCATTGGACCTTTGGGAGTAACGCTCATGCCTTGCACCCTTGCTTGTTTATTGCCTTCGCCTTGGATCTTGATATGTGTCACTTGTAGAAGGAGCACTTCACTTGTGTGGTCCTATGTGTACCTTATAGGTCGCTTGTATCAGACGAGGTTCACTAGTCATTGGTGACCTCCCTTCACCTCTCACATAAATAAAGTCGTTTATCATCATCATTAATACTCTTTTTTTATATGTGAGTATACCTGGGGAGGTAATGGGGTGCAAAGGTGGGAAAAAATATGGATTAGATAGTTATGTTGTTGTGTAATATGTAGGCCATTTCCTAATAAATAAGGCCAGCATGCAATAGTGTGGCCCTTAATAAAGGTCACGAATGCTTGCTCAAGGGTTCTCTCTCTAGAATGTTGTTAGGTGGTAGATAGTAGTATAGAAATAAGTATAAGGAATGTAACGAGCATACTGAAGAATAATGTAACTGTATCAAAGTGCTTTGCTCGAAGAGATATTTCCTTCCTTAAGGAATGGATAATGGTGTTACCTTACCTCAAGGGTTCTCTCTACAATTTCTCTTTTGTTTAATCTTTTATGTGACTGATTTGGTACTATCTTATATTTTTGGATCTAAGGTATACAACATCATAGGAGCAAGGTGTTGGGGTTCATGGGGAAATCCTAGGAGAAGTCATGAAGAGAGAAGAAAGTGTTTTTGTTGGGAGATTGCTCTTGTGATATGTTTGGGTTTGATCTTCGGAGCAAGATGTTGGGGATCATGATATCATAATCGATCATGTGCTTTTGCTTATTCTTCTTTACACACGGGTTAGAGATGTAAGAGGAGGAACACTAGTGTTTATTGGAGAAGTCTTGAAGCTACACCCATGGCTTGATCCCCAAGGAGGCATTGGAGTTATTGTTTAGCGGTGGCCATGAGCATTACTAAGGGAGGGAGGAAAATTAGGCATGTGCATGAGGCTAGTAGGAGCACACACCAGTGGTGATTCTACCTCATTGGAGTATCTTTGGTGGATGTAGGGTTTTTATTGGTTTTTCTCCAAAGGTTTGGAAGCTTGGAGACTTGTACCCGGCTTGTGATGAGGCGATAATATGCTTAGTATACTGGTATACATGAAGTTTTTAGTGTCCAAAAGTCTTATTGCAGATTTCATTTTAATTTTGTCATTGTCTTCATGGTTTGCAACACTTAAAGGTCCCGCAGATTCTACATAAGTTAACGCTGGAATTGCTAGAGAATTTAACATTTACATTGAAAGTGTCGGACCGTTACTTTGGCAAAACTCCATTGGCTATGATTGTTTTCAGTTATGGTTTATGCATGAAAAGATCGCCCCAAAGTGATGAAACTTGTTGTCGTGTAGGAGGCGACCAAGGAAAAGAGAGCCACTCTAGGTATGGAGAGTTGCATCGCCCAGCTCACATGGCGCTTACTTGACCAAGTGATCAAGCGCAACTTTCTAGTTGACACGTTCGAGACGGGAACTATCCTTGTTGAGTTATATTGTCAAGGAAGCCTCTTTGCATTGAGCCGATATTTTCTGTAATAAATACGATGATAATAGGTAACTCTCACATTGGTCAATACGTTTGAAATGAAAATGAGTGCAGAGAAAACCTGGTGGATGCATTATTCAACGTATGATAAAATTAAAAATAACGCCAATATCTCGAGAAAGAACCATATACTCACTATTTTGCAAATTGCAACTCATGCTCAATCTTATCAGCATCAGCAGAACTAAGAAGGAGGGAGGAGGGAGGTGGAAGCATTCCTTTGGAGAGCTACTTTTAGCATTTCTACCTCTCAACAAATAAAACATTTATCTTTCTCCATCATACAAAAAAATGAATGAAAAACAAAAAAATATTACTTCAGCAGGAGATTGAACTATACAATGTAAAAATTTGAGAATCTTCAGTCCTCGGTACATTACAGCATCTTTGCTAATGTCCAATAAGCAGAGGGCCCTCTCTCCCACGACACAGCAGATGTACCACGGGCATATGCAACATGATCAACTAGTTTAGCATTTCTACCTCAACAAAACAAAGCATTTATATTTCTCATTGTACAAAAAATGAATGAAGCAAATACTTGCTTTAAGCAGGAGATTGAACTCTACCATGTAAAATTTTGAGAATCTCCAGTCCTGGAATATGAAACAGGTTTTTCTAATGTCCAGGAAAATGTGGCCTGCTCTCCCACGTTTCATACTGTACCACAGAGTTGTCCTGCAACATGATGAAATTTTCAAACAAGTCTAGAAACATAGATATCAAAATGAAACTTAAAATCAAACGGTGGACTTCAGCTAATCAAAATCACGACAACATTGGCGGCAGTCAAGCGGCAATGGAGATGTTTAACAACCTTTAAAAAGTCCCATATGTAGATCGAAATAAGATAAGAACCTCGCTCGTACCTATTTTCTTGACCAAATCCAACCTTCATAACTCCTTATAAACCACAAGTAAATCTCTCTATGATAAAACCAGCCTCCATGATACCTACATTTTAAAACAAGTACATTTAATAAATACCAAACACTAGGATGCCTCAATCTACACAATATTTAACATATGCCCTTCAATGCAACATCCAAAAAAGTCCCAAAAAGAGCATAAAAAAAATCTTACAATTAATTTGCAGCATATAGTTGAGTCTCATTAGGCAAAGATTGCAAAATCTGATCAATAATCATTTTAAATGAGAAACCAAAATTGTTCCAAACTGGCATCTGCATAAGTTTTTTACACACTACATGACATTACAACTTAAACTATTGTGTTGTGAAGACATCTAATATATTAACATCTATTATATTGTAAGCAGCAAAGGGGTAAAAACGTGCTGTAAATCAAAAAAATCTCCCTCTTGAGGATTTTTGAAAATAGCCACCTAACTGCCAACCCTTCAATGTTAATGCAGGCCTCGTGCGTGATGTTTAAAACCGTTACCTTTAATAAATAAAAGAAACAATGGTTATCAAGCTACGGTAGGCAGCATATGCCCTTAAGCATCACGGGGTAACAAGGCATAAAAGTCACTTACAATTAATTTGCGGTGTATAATTAAATTCGATCATTGGGTAATAAATTCACGAGAATCACAGTCAATGATCTCATTTTAAATGAGAATCTGGAATTGTTCCAAACTAGCTTTTGGATAAGTATTTTACACACTACATGACATTACAACTTAAACTATTGTATTTGTGAGACATATATAATATATTATATTATAAGATATAGCTTCGATATTACATGTAAAATATATAAAAATGTGTCTCCTCTTGAAATTTTGAAAATAGCCTTGCTGCATTGATTTAATCGCATAGTGTTTGGTTTGAAAACTCTTAAAAAGGAAATGATAGAATACAAGTTTGTGTCTCTTTGTGAAAAACAAAATCCATAACAACTAAAATTAGAAGCTACACAGACAAACGAAAAGAAAAGGCCTTGAGAAAATATTAATACCTGCAACAGAAAATCTGCAATCCAAAGAGGAGAGATGAGAGATGAGTTATGTAGTGTCTTCCTTAGTTCCTTCGATGTTTTCTTGGTTGAGATGATCTGGATCTAGATTTAGTCCATTCCAATACATATCACATTCCCCCTCCTCGTGACTCTACACAACACAAGTTCACATACATACAATCATTGATACACAAACACAAGTTCACATACATACAATCACAGATACACAAACACACAACTCTCCCCAGAAAAAACACTAACACAAGAACAAACAATCACGGGACATGGGAGGCGCTTCCACATACACGCAACATGACACAACACAGGAGTATAGAGGAGGGGGTATGTGAATGAGCAAGAGCTTTCGAAGATGCATTCCCTTTCTTTCTTGTGTTGTGCTTTCTCCAACAACTAATTTTGCTCCTCCTCTCCTTTGACCCTATTAAGAGATAAATGAAAGTTGAAACACATGAACATGGTATGTCAAAAAAAGGTTGAACTTCATACATCTAAAATCAAAATGTGATTGTGTGCACGTGTAACTCAAAATGAAATTTCCCTTTACCTCTTTCTTTGTTGACATACTTTTCTGCTTTGAGAAAACTTAATTTTTCTCCTACTGTCCATTGTTCCTATAAATAGATCAGTGAAACACATGAGCACGACAATTCAAAAAATATGCACTTCATCCATCTAAAATCTAACTATTTGTGTGTGTAACTCCAAATTAACTTTTCCATTACTCATGGAGTCGTGTATCAACATAAGCATTAAGCCTGGTATGATAAATGATAAGGGACTTTTAATGTTCTTTATTGCTACCTAAGTTGTTTCCACTTACCCCTTCATTCATTCATTTCTTTATTTATCTTGGAAGTCCTTCGTCTTGGGTTTGACTTCTTGCTTCTTCGTAGGTAGGAATGAATTTATCTGGATTCTAAGTCCCTTTATAGGATAGTTTGGAGTTGTACAATGCCCTATAACAAAACACATATATACAAACGAAAGTCATTAACCTTGCATATTAAAATATATGTACATCATTGTGAATCTATTGATTACTCTACTCTAATTCATGTTGTAGCTAAAAGCTTTTGCAAATGGACAAAAGGCAAAATCAAAACCTACCACAAACCACAAAGACCAATTTTTGTTGTCGACCATATGATCATTAATGAATGAGTAAAGGCCTTACAACATAGTAGGGACAATGCACGGAACAAATCTGAGCAGGAGGAGTGGGAAACAACGAGACCCTCATGGTATTTGCCACAATATGAGGGAATGGGCAAAATTGTTGTCTAGAAGTAGAATATTCAAAAAGACCAACAAGCAAGGGTGATTTTTTTCAACTGAAGACTTGCAAGAATGTTCCTGAACTAGTAAATGGAGTTGTGGAAAGAAAGCATAAAACAAAATCGAGAACAATCTAAATACAATGTGAAGATTTAAATGTAAATATATACATTGAAGGAAATCATAACAAGCATCAGAAAATCATGATATGAGAAAAAAAAAAAAAATCTTGGCAATAGTTAAAAATTTCTTTCATGGTTACAACTATACTAAAAGGCATCGAGGCATATACAAATCTCAACATGAGAACCTTAACTATAATACCATTATGTGTGTTGTGTTTGCGTGTGTATTGCGGGCTAATAGAAGTTAATGTACACTTTGATTATAAATATGATGTAAGTGTTATCTTTCGAGGTCACTCCGGAAGTTTATACACACCATGTTCGGAGGTGAAGAAATTTCATGGGATGTGGGGTGCATAGTGTATGCACTGCACTTGGAGTTCATGGCTGAAATTGTGAGAGCACTTGTTGAGGAAGTCTTTTATTGGCATTTTTTGGCATTTATCTTGGTGGAGTATTACAACTGAGATTGCTACTTGATTTCTTAGAATTTGAAATGTGAAGAATTGAATTTCTGCAAAACTTCTTACTTGAATGGTTTTAGCCAGTCTTGTTATTTACTTGCATTTTCTTGTTATAATTTGCTGAATAAACCCCTAGGAGACAAGAGAGCACATTGTAGGTCCTTGTCTCATGTCCACGTCAAGATTTTAAAGCCATTTTTTTAAGTGAGATAGAGCCTATCCTTAACTACACTCTATTCTTCCTCTTCCATCCTAGTCGTTTTTCTTATTGAGCTAAGAAAGAGAAAAGCATCAAGGCATAGTTCCCCTACACCTTTTTGAACCGATTTTCCCTAGGGTTTGCCCAATAAAGCCTTGCCATAGCAACACATTGCCCACAAAACCTCTTGTCTTAGTTTTATGCAATATTTTTTGAGCCCCAACCATGCTAGGGAAGTGTCCCTTGATTATATTCTTGAAGAAAAAGAAATAACAATAAAAGATAAAAAGGCATGAATGGAATTTTGCATCCGGGCCGAGTCATTTCAGCGTTCTACAAGGCAGCCCGCGAGGTAAAACTTTTGCATTCCCTTGCTCTCTTGCACCCCATTTAACCAGGGACATCCCCTTATCCACATCACCCACTTACATGGCTCGGATGAAGTATCTCTTCCAAGAAATTTCCTCTTCCAATGGACACTAGCCCAATGGGGCCTTCCCTGTCACTTTCTCCAAGCCAAGTTCTGGGGCTTGTATAATGTCTTTGAGCTTTTAATTGGGGTAATAGGGGTTTATGCACATGTTTAATTAATATTGATTATGAGATGTGATTGACATTGCTATGATCCAGCGACTTATAATGAGCCCATGGAGGGCGTATATATTGATGTGTAGGATCATGCTCGTGGTGGTACCATGTTGGATAAAAATTTTACATGGGGAGATGATGGGATTCGGACCTCAGCCAGAGTGAAACCAGGATGGATGTGTTAAGACCCGGTGAGAGGCGGAATAAGAGAGGGGCCCACTGCAAGAGAGGAGGATGTCTTTGCGAGAGGCACCATGAGGGCGACTTGACCCTGGGGGTTGTGCCCTTTTGATTGGAACAGTGGCACTTGAAGGCCTAGGATGTCACCTTTCATGACAATGACATCACCTAGCAGCATGGAAGTTTTGGGAGATGGTTGAGGACAGTTTTGAGTACGTGTGTGGCGGGTTGGAGAAGCCCAAGGAGGGGCTAACGTTTTGCTCGGAGGTGCTCCATTTGCACGAAAGGGGCTAAAGTCACCCTAAAAGGGGCATGGCGTCTCTCTATTACTTGATTAGGGTTTAATTTAAGCATTTAATGTAGAAGCAGTATGATTTTTTAGTATTTTATTGCCATTGGCCTTTTATGACCTAAAGTGAATTAGGTCATGAGTCTTGTCCTAAAGTGAGGGTTTCACCGCTTTGTTTTCCATCATGCCACTCACTCATTGAGTGAGGTCTGAAATTTGCACAACACTTGGAGTTCTTAGCTGAAATTGTGAGTAGCACTTGTTCAAGGAAGTCTTTTATTATTGGCATTTTGGCATTTATCTTTGTGGAAGGTGTTACAACTAGGAGGGTTTGCTACTTGATTTCTTGGTTAAATGTAAAGTGAGAGTTTACTGGAGTTCTTGGCTGAAATTGTGAGGCGCACTTGTTCAAGGAAGTCTTTTATTGGCATTTTTGGCATTTATCTTTGTGGAAGGTGTTACAACTAGGGTTTGCTACTTGATTTCTTGGTTAAATGTAAGTGAGTTTCTGCAAAACTTCTTAATTGAATGGTTGTAGTCTTATTTTTCTTGCATTTTTTGTTATAATTTGTTGAATAAACCCCAGGTGACAAGCACACATTGTAGGTCCTTGTCTCATGTCCCCGTCAAGATTTTAAAGCCATTTTTTTAAGTGAGATAGAGCCTTGCCTTAGCAACACTCTATTCCTCCTCTTCCATGCTATCCATTTTCTTATTGAAACTAAGAAGGAGAAAACGCATCAAGGCCTAGCTCCCCTACACCTTGGTGAGATGATTTTCCCTAGGGTTTGCCTGGTAAAGCCTTGCCATAGCAACACGTTGCCTGCAAAACCTCTTGTCTTAGTTTTATGCAATCTTTTGAGCTAGTCGTTTTGCCATCCAACCTAAGGAAGGAGGAGAGAGCATTGAGGCCTAGTTCCCCTACACCAAAGTGAGCCTCTCTCCCCTAGGGTTTCATCCTTGAGGCCTTGACTTAGCAACACCTCAAGGTCTAACCCTCTTGTCCTTGGTCTTATTATTTCCACTTGATCCTTCAACTTTTGTGTCCTCTACTTTTGACTCCATTAACCCTAAAGACACTAATCTAAGGCCTCCTTTGTCCTGAGTAACTTGATCATAACTTCAAACCTAATACTTTGAACAAACCCTAACATTCTAACCCTAGCTTAAGACTAACCCTACTGATTGATTGTTGTCGTCATCTTTTTGCTACTAACATCATTGCGCAGCTAATGTTTCACTTGTGAGCAATTGAATGGTTGTTTGAGGCATTATTTAAATGAAGTGTTGATTGTTACATTGAATGCCACGTTCCTTTAGCATTTATTGAAGAAGTGATATTGTACATCATTGCTATTATATAAACATTGACTTCGTCAATATTTATTGTTCAATTTCTTATATATATCATATAGTCATTGATTATATGAAGTACTAACCAAGCGAGTAAGATTGTATATATATATTTGTCGTTGCTTTGTCTCGGGCAGGTACATCTCTCTATTTGATTATACTTCTCTTTATTGGCTGGTTAGCCGAACTATCTGCTCGGTGGTGACTTGTGAGGCGGAATTTATATTTTAGCCTTAAATTCTTTACCTTCTCAAAACCCCAGGTCACCGGGGACGTCTCCCCTAGGCCTTACCTCCCTAAACAGAAAGAACCTTCCTATCGAGGTGATATTGGGTGGGATTGGTTCAATTACGCCAGTTTGTCTCTTTACATCTGTTAAATTTTTAATTAAAATAAAGTACCAAGGCAAGTGTTTCTCTTCCCTAGGCGCCTAAGGGGGAGAAAGTGCCTAATGTGGGTCCTAGTCATTTAATTTGTGAGATG
>SNQJ01S0163516.1:17516-38837 GCA_010110895.2 Picea sitchensis | reverse complement strand
AGATGTGAGTGAAAGATTGGCCCAGATGATTCAATTTATATCATAACATTGTTTCTGTGCAGGTTGCTATCAGATGTTTGTTATGAAGACTGTATGACAGTAGATGTAGACTACTGTGGTGGATATGTTCCACTGTTTGCGAGGCATATATTCTTTCAGAGCTCACAGATGTGAGTGAAAGATTGGCCCAGATGATTCAGTTTATATCATAACATTGTTTTTGTGCAAGTTGCTATTAGATGTTTGTTATGAAGACTGTATGACAGTAGATGAAGACTATTGTGGTGGATATGTTCCACTGTTCGTGACTATACGTTGCTGATCAAGTGCTTGTGTGTTACTTGGTGTGGTAGTGTACCACTGGATTGTAGTTATATACTACTATGGATAGACACAGTTGTGTTATATCTTTGTTCTAATTGCCTTGAAGACTATCAACATTTTATTGGAGATAATCATCATCCAAACAAATGATGAACATAGATTTTCCAGACGAAAAATAGTTCAGAGCATTTACTCTTCTAGATTATAAGAATGACTCTTGTATCACTCTATGGTGTGAGTGACTTATCTAGCATCATGTCTGATTACTCAGATGAAGTATGGTTTCGAGAGATGATGCAACTGATGGTGATGGTGATGCTCATGATCTAGTCATGAGATAGTCTAAACGACTATGTTGATGCTACCGGATAAATGGTATGTTTTTGTGCTCAAGACCATTACCTGTAATACCTCCCTAGTTAGGAGGGAGTGTTAATATTATGGTAGCTGCAGGAGGTATTTACCTCCATGTGTAAACCTGACGAGAATAGAAGACTCCGGAAAGCAAGAGAAAATCCTAATGAGTTGGCTAATAACCCTATAAGTCTTGTCGGCTCAAGAAGATAAGTTATATTAGGTTATTAGCCTCCAGGAGAAGAATTCAGCTAGAAATAATAATAATATATTGAACAGACATGTACCCAGAAGGAGAAGTCGTCCCCAACAAATCTGGCAGAACCACTATAAATACAAGGCGCCAGTTCTCATTTGACACATCTCTCAGAATTGCAGAGTAGCAACTGGTGTGCACTGCAATTCCCAGTTTGGTGCGCACGTGTGGAGGAGAGCTACAGGTGCAACTGTTGCAGCAACCAGTTTTCAGTGTTGGCTTGGACTATCTCTTGGTTAGAGTTTGGACTATCTAATCAACTATTGTTGGTGCGCTATCCTTGGAGGAAGATGCACTACACCTTGTTTGGCTATCTAGCCTAGGATTTGCTTCTAGAGTAATTCTCAGTCAAGGTGAAGGTGCTCGGAGGGAGGCTTCGGCCTATGGTTGGGTGACGAGGGTATAATCAATGGTAAAATGAGCACAATCTTCTATATTCTAACAACCCGGACATAAATCACATAATTTTAATGTTTTTAACATAAAACTTGTGTGTGTTTTTTTTATAATAAGAGTCTAGGAAAGTTAAAACTAAAAGAGCATTCAAAGAATTAATTATACAAACTATTCCTCACAAAAAATCCCTTAAAGGATATTTTATAACTTTTAAGGTGGGTTAGTGGTCCTCTAGTGGCATGATATTAACAAATAATTTATATTTTTATTAAATTAAAAACAATATTTATTCACAAAGTAAATTTATAGGGTTTACTAGAGAATTGATTCTCTACTTGTCAAACTTTGATTTTCGAGCTTGAATTCTTCTTTGTGTCAACTTGTCAATCGTCAGAAAGTCCACTGATTGACCACCCTACCAATTTCCAATGGGTACTCTCCTTCCCCAAGGACCCCCGAGTTGCAATGGAGTTGTATGAAAGGTACAATATTAGCAATTGAGAAGAGAGTGAAACCATCAAGCTTAGAAGGAAACCCCACCTCAAGCACACTCTCTAATAGACCAAACTCAACAACAATTCACCAATAAAAAAATTTGCATTAAGACAATCATCGAGCATTAGTGAGCAAAAAGTGTATGATCTCTTTAGCTCAAGCCTTCTTTTATAGGCTTTGTGGCTCAAGCCACTTGTCCATTTCATGCAAAAAAATGTAATTTCTTTAATGATTAATTACCTATTATTTTCTCACCCATGCGTCACTCACATGCACAAGTGCACAATTAATTCCTCTTTTACAAATATAAAATAATAATTGTTCATCATCTTAGAATTACTCCTCATATTTTTACTCCTAGATGTTCCTCTGAACTGCTCCTCTTTTCTTATTTGAGTGAGTGCACATGTAGTTGCTACTTTATTTTAGTTAATTCCTCTCATTAGTATATCACAAGTCTACATATCTTTCCCTACTATCCATTTGAATTTGAATTCATTTTCCCTTTTTCTTCTCTTTTTTTATGAATGCACTAGTAGTTAATTTTTAAATTAATTAAAAGTATTTTTCTTCTATTTCATGCACATTTTTTAACGCATTAATTTTTGTAATAACTTTTTAAATAAACTATCGTATTTTTATTTTTATGAAATGTGCAATAACATATATGCTCAATCAATCACTCATGCATTAATTCAACTTTTCTAATTTAAATAAAATATATATGCTAGTCAACATATTTTCCTCATGCACACATCATAACTATGATTAATACAAAGGGTGTTATGCTTCTCCATGCCCTTCAAGAACTACTTTTCAACAAGTACCAAGTGTATCGTGTTCACACATGCCCTTCAAGAATCCAATTTTCTTTGGTGGGAGAATTGTACAATGGTTGAGACCAAGTTAACTCAACTCGTTCCTACCTTGTTGAAAGATTGATGGTCACTAAAGAATAAGGATGACACCTTATTGTGTGCCCCTACACTCATGGCAACGTGCAACCTATAGATAAAAGCATCAACAAATTTTCAATTTAGAACAAAGAAAATGAGTGTCATTAGGTGGAAACATGGACATTGTTCCTCCTCTCCTAGTGATACTATGCACATCTTCCATACAACCTCGTTTCCCATGTGTGGACTGATTGGAAAGAAAATTCCATGTGCTTACACACATTGAAATCAGTACATCAAAAGTCTCATAATCATAAATTAGAAACATATCATTAATCACATGACATATCATAATGTTCTTACTCAATCTGAATTCCATATGATATTGACACAATCCCACTTCAATGTGCACATGTGGTTTCCCTCTCACACTTGGAAAACCATCAATAGCATCTAGCAATGTGCACATGTGGCTTCCCTCTCACACACTAAAATTATATGTCCCAAATAATGAATCTTTGATTCATAAAACGAACACTTAAAGAGTTAAACATATAGCTTATGCTCTCTAAGACATTGCAACACTAGCCTTAAATGTTCTTTGTGATCCTCAGATGTTCTAGAATATATCAAAATATTATCAAGAAATACTTGTGTGAATTTATCAAGATATTGTCAAAACACTCCATTCATTAAGTTCATAAATACACCTAGTGCATTTGTAAGTTCGAAGGGTACCACCACAAATTCAGAATGACCAAAATGTATCTTAAATACAGTGCAAGAAAAGAGAAACTCCAATTTGACAGTCTATGGGAAGAATGTGTTCAAGAAGAAGAAAAAGTGGCCAACCAAGAAGTCATACTATTAAGGGATGAAGATAAGGCCCTAGCTACTCATGCTAAAGGAGGAAAGAAAAGGTCTCATTTCCAAAAGGAGACCAATTTTCATACAGAATCTCACCCTCCAAAGAGATTCCAAAAATATCATAAGGGTCAAAGAAAGGGAAAATACTTCTCCTCTTATCAATGTTATCATTGTGATAAGATGGGACACATTGCTAAGAACTGTCCTGCTAGAAAAGAAGAATACAAGAAGAGAAATAACAAAAGGCATCATGCCCATGCCACTGAATATGATGAGCCACCCAAGAAGTTGACTAAAGAAGAAATTGAAGATTATGTTTTGTTTTCTGCCCTCTCAGGATCTGTGACACATGGAGAGGATACTTGGCTCATAAATAGCGATGCCTCTAAGCACATGATAGGTTAGAAAGAAATTCTCTCTATCCTTACAGAAAAGGACTTCCCCCATAAAATTTCACTTGGAGATGATTATCAGTGCCCTATCAAAGGAAGGGGAGAATCCACCAACAAACTGGATTCAAGAACTCTGATGAGAATGAAGGATGTACTCTATGTAGTAGGTTTGACAAAGAACTTACTTTCTATCTCAGCCCTAGATAAGAAAGGTTTCAGGGTTGCATTCATAGATGGTGAAGTTCTTATGTGGCTTAAAGGAAAAACTATAGAAGATGCAGTTGTTATTGGAACAAAAGAAGGAGGTTTGTACAAGTTAAAAGGTCACTTAGATGTAGCCTTAACTCACTCTATTGAAAGTCCTTGTGAACTTTGGCATAGAATACTACCTCACATCAACTACAAAGCCTTACCATATGTAAGCAAGGTAGTTACAGGTTTAATGGAATTTAAGGTTGATCATGAAGGTGTATGCAAGGGTATGCAAGGGATGTGCACAAGGAAAGAACATAAAGAATCCTTTCCCAAAGAGTGACAATAAAGTAGAAGGAATCTTGGAACTCATCCACTCAGATGTATGTGGTCTAATGCCATCAACCTCTCTAAGCGGGTATGTATACTATGTATCATTTATTGATTATTACTCTCGTAAGACTTGGGTTTATTTCTTGAAATCAAAAGATGAAGTACAAGAAAAGTTCAAGGAATTTAAAGCCCTGGTAGAAAACCTGTCCAAAAGAAAAATCAAGATACTTAGGTCAGATAATGGAGGAGAGTACACCTCAAATGAATTTGGAAGCTTTTGCAGAGATGTTGGGATTAAGAGGGAGCTCACCACTGCCTATAATCCTCAACAAAATGGTGTAGCAGAAATAAAGAATAAAACAACCATGGAAGCAGTAAAGACTATGATTCACAATCAAGATATTCCAATGCATTTATGGGTTGAAGCAACAAGAACAATAGTTTATGTCCAAAACAGATTACCCCATAGTGCACTTGGATTCAAAACCCCCGAAGAAATTTTCACCGGAGAGAAGCCAAAAGCAAGCCATCTGAAAATATTTGGTTGTCCAGTGTTTCTACACATTCCAAAAGAAAAGAGAACTAAGTTGGATCCCCCAGGAAAGAAGGGAACATTTTTTGGATACTGTGAGGTCTTTAAGGCCTTCATAATTTACATACTAGGTTACCATCATATTGATATCAACAAAGATGTAACCTTTGATGAAGATGTAGCACTCAAGAGATCAAGGAAATGCCATCTTAAAGAAGTATTTGAGGAAGAACTTGTAGCTACCAGAGTTGCAGAACCCGTGAAGGAAGTTACAGTTACCTTTGATGATGAGATTCCAGAAGATCATGATATGATAGAATCTCAAGAACCTCCCCGTATGATGATCTCTCACAAGAGAAAGCCGGCTTGGGTAAGAGAACTTATTCAAGATGCAGAGAAGTATGGTGCCCCAGAAGGAACCATGAGGCAAAGCAAGAAACCTAAGCCATTCTCCATCTATATGGCCTTGATGTATGATCTCATAGAAAAGGAACCTACTTGCTTTGAAGAATCCATTCAGAAGAAAGAATGGGTGGATGCCATGACAGAAGAATACCAGTCGATTATAAATCATGATGTATGGGATGTAGTTCCCAGACCAAAGAACAAAGATGTGGTGTCTTCCAAGTGGATATACAAGATAAAACACGCAGCAGACGAAAGTATTGAAAACCATAAAGCAAGATTTGTGGCTCATGTTTTTTCTCAAAAGGAAGGTATTGGTTATGAAGATACATTTTCTCCTGTAGACATATACACTTCTATCAGAGCCATCAGAGTTGTCACAACCAAAATGAAGTGGAAGCTATACCATATGGATGTGAAAACAACCTTCTTAAATGGTGTTATTGAAGAAGAAGTGTATATAGAACAACCACAAGGGTTTGAAGTTGAAGATAGAAAGACTCATGTCTGCAAGTTGAAGAAAGATTTGTATGGGCTGAAGCAAGCTCCTAGAGCTTGGTATGGTAGAATTGATAGTTTCTTGTTAAGCTTGGGCTTTACCAAGAGTAAAGTTGATTCTAACCTTTACTTCAAGGTTATGAATGATGAGCCAATTATATTTCTACTGTATGTGGATGACTTATTCTTAACAGGAGAAGAAAATCTCATCACAAATTGTAAGAAGAAGCTCATTGCAGAGTTTGAGATGCAAGACCTAGGCCCGATGCATTATTTATCAGGTCTTGAAGTTTGGCAGAGTCCAGAGAAGATCTTCCTTAACCAGGGGAAGTATGCAGTTGAAATACTAAAGAGATTTGACACATTGGAATGTAAATCCATGAACACACCCATGGAAACAAATTTGAAGCTCCTGGTTGGTACTTTGTCAGAGTTGGTTGATGCTACTCTATACATACAGATTATTGGTTGGTTGATGTATCTAACAAATACCAGGCCAGATATATGCTTTGCTGTGAACACCTTGAGTCAGTATTTGGTAGAGACCAGACGTGTTCACCTTGTAGCTGCAAATCATGTGATGAGATACCTTAAGGGTACATTAGATTATGGTCTCTGTTATACTGGAGATCATGACTTCAGACTGTATGGTTATACAGATTCAGATTGGGCTGGAAGTGCTTCTGATAGAAAGAGCACTTCAGGATGTTGTTTCAGTTTGTGGTCAGCCATGACTTCATGGCAAAGAAGGAAGCAATACAATATTGCTCCCAACACAACAGAAGCAGAATACATTGCATCATGTTCTGCCAGTTGTGAATCCATATGGATTCGAAAGTTGTTGACATGTCTATTCAATCTGGAGATGGAAGCCACTATGATTCTATGTGATAAATAGAGTTTCATAAAGACGATGGAGAACCCATTGTTCCATGATAAGTCGAAACACATAGAGATTCGGTATCACTAAATTTGTGATATGGTGTAGAGGGGATCCGTAAAGCTCCAATATGTTGGCACATATGAGAAGGTTTCAGATGTGTTGACCAAACCTCTGTCTTGTGTGAAGTTAGAGTACTTCCAAGACAAGCTTGGTGTTGTCTGAAAGGACCTCCCTCAAAAGGGGGAGTGGTGTTGATGATACTATAGTATCCTGACCAACAACGGGTAACTCCGTTAGGATTTTATATCCTAGGGGATTGATCATCCCTGGGAAGATCCTGAAGATCCGGTAAGGATGGTTTGTCAGAGTACATGTGCATGTATATGCCAACTATGGTTAACAGTGGTAGCTCCGTTATGATTTTATATCCTAAGGAATCTTATGATTCTTGAGCAGATCCTGAAGGTCCGGTAAGGATGGACTATCAGAGTACCACATGGTAGCTTGTTAGGATTTTATATCTTAGGAAATATTATGATTCCTGGGAAGATCCCGAAGGTCCGATAAGGACGGTATTTTAGATTACCACAAAATGTTGTTGTTGCACCTGCCTCATTATGTTGTCATATGATGATGATGTTGTTATTTTATCCTCGTGTTGATGATGTTTTTATCTTAGCCTCGTGCTGATGATGTTGTTGTCTCAGCCTTGTGTTTATGATGTTGTTGTTTCAACCTCGTGTTGTTGATGATGTTGTGTCAACCTCATGATGTTGATGATGGTGTACCGACCTCAAGTTGATGATATTGTTGTTATAGCTTTATGTTAATTGATGTTTATGTTTCAGCTTCATGCCGATGATGATGATGATGATGATGATGATGCTCCAACTCCATGCTATGAACAATGATGATATTGATGATGAGAAAAACTTATGACGATTTGTAGATGTGCCAGCTAGTGTTCCAGATGTTGATGATGATGCTGCCCTATCTCTCCCTTGATGATGTTGTATTGGGTTATGTCAGTAGAATACCCTTCTTGTTAAGGGGGGGGGGTGTTGAAATATTGTAACTTCGAAGAATATTCTAATTATATTTGAGTTTTTATCTTATAGATCAAATCCCCTTTTGTGGATTTATCACGTCGGTACTTGTATAAGACCAAATCCCCTTTTGTGGATTGGTCAAACCATATTTATATAGTGACATTTGTAAAGTCGTCCCCTAGGGTTTATAAAGTGGTTTTAACCACTCTTGGAAGAAGTCGGCCCTACTAAGTGAAGATACATAACCCTAGCGCCTCCTCAATGAGTATTTATAAGTGAGGATAGCACCTCACTTATTCACACACTCATTCACTCATCTAGTGCGCATCTTTGAAGGCAATTGCAATTGTAGGAGGAAGGAGAAGAGAGGTGCATACACGGTCCTAGCTTATTCTTGGAGTTTTGGTCTTAGTCTTGGCATTGTATTGACAATCTATTATTCAGGAAGTTTTTGGTGGGTTTTCTCCCCCATGAGGGTTTCCCGGGATAAAATGTTGTGTACCTTGTGATTATGTTTCTTTCAGTGATCCTCTTTATGTTGTTGTTTTGGAAATACATTGAGAAAATTAAAAATAACCTAATAACAACATTAATCTTAACAATTGAGAGACTAATTGTCACTGGGGGATAAGGATGACACCTTCTTGCGCACCCCCTAGCTAAAACTCACGAGTGATTGAATCTGCAGCCTACCCTCACAACAACATGCAATCTCTAGGTGAAAGCATCATGAACTTTTCAACTTGAAATACGAAAAAAGGAGTGCTAGTAGGTGGAAACTGGGATATTGTTCCTTTTTTCTTGGTGATACTATGTACATCTACCATACAACCCCATTACCCATCTATAGAATAATTGGAAAGCATATTATTTGTGCCTTCACATACTTAAATCAATACATTAAATAGTCCAATAATAATAAATTAGAAACATATCATTAGTCACATGGCATATCATAATGTCCTAACTCAATCCAAAGTCCATACGATATTGACACAATCCCATGTCAACATGCACATGTGGCTTCCCTATCGCACTTGGAAAACCATCAATAACATCCATATGTGATTATCATATACATTAAAACAAAACTCATAAAAAAATACAAATATGTCAATTAAAGTCAATCCAAAATAGTCAAAAGAGTTTAAATTTCATCATCATAACATGTGTTAATTAACCAAGTTATCAGTGAAACTAGTCAAAACAAAATAGGACACTACACCAAGTTCTTAATTATCTCATTAACTACCAATGACTCCACCTTCATCTTTGGGATAATTTACTAGATATCTACAATATAAGCTCTAGCTTGACGAGTTTTATGAGTCATCAAAGATGAGAATTTATTGCATACTACCTTTAAAGAGCTATGCTAGAGCAAGAATTCACACCACTCCTTATAGCCACTCCACAAACATGTAACACCGGGAATAAGGCAAAATCCTTTAAACGTCATATTTAGTTAAGGTGCACTTGTCTTCCAATTGGTGTCCAAAGAAGATCAACTATGATGGACAATCAAGGTCCCCTCATTATATCACATTTCAAAGTTAACATTGGAGATAGAATATGAGCTCTCTACCTATAGACTAATAAATATCTTGAATAAAGTTTTAAGGAAGATTTATATATCCTTACTTTGATTTCCCAATTGATATTTATTCAATTAGTTAGAAGAATCCTTTCAACACTAGTAAACATTTTGTCAAATGGTTAACATGTTTCCTCCAACCTCCAACACCATATCATTATATATCAGTCACTTTTTACTTTGACTCAATTTTAATTTAAAATATATTAACGTGTGAAAATTAAAGAGATTTAAATATATTTTATTTTTTTTATCTATTTTTTTAAGTTTAATAAGTAAAAGTTGATTTGAGAGATAATAATTAATATCATTATTATCAATTAAGAAAATTATTTTCCATTTTTAAAGTCAATCCAAAATAATAATTGTTACTTTTTTCTCTTCTTTTCAATATGAACACTCCACCACCTATTCCAAAAACTCAACCTATCAAGGGAGGCTATCACAATAAATAAATAATATAATATAAAGACATTAAAATAATAAATAAAAGTGAAATTAAACATTAATGTAATAAAAGGTCATGACTAAAAGTCACAGCTCTTCAAAAAACCATAACGGGCATATATATAGGCAGGCCCTATCTTTGTAATATCATCATTATTTTTACAACCAATTATATATATATATATATATATATATACATATATATGGATTCAAAGAGATGAAGGGAGTTGTTCATTCTGAGAAACTCTTGTATATTTTTACATTGGTATAAGAGCTGGTCGCTCCTCCACATCACAGTCATTCCCCACACCCCCGCGTTTTTCCCCTCACACTGCATGACCTCCCCATCCCCACGCCCCATGTCATTTTTCCCTCACCACTGCAAACCCGTTTGCAGCAACTCTCCCCATGGTCTAAAATCACAACCTTCCACCCTCACATAACTCTGCTGTAACCCTCCCCACTCCCTCTGGTAACCCTCCCCCCTCCCCTCATGGCCTCCTCCACTCCCATGACCTGTTCCCACCCCTTATCCACTCGCCCACACCCTCACGTAACCCCTCCCACCCACCCCTTATCCACTCGCCCACACCCTCACGTAACCCTCCCCATTCTTCACTTCCCATTCTCCACTCCTCGCACCCTCTCGTAACCCTCCCCATTCTCCACTCCCATGCACCAGCCTCTCTCCACTCCCACGCATCAGCCTCTCTCCCCGTATCACAGTCATTCCCCACTCCCACACACCATCCCACAACCTGTGTCCCCCCATTCTTCCACAACCCACGTCTCTCCATAGTCCGCGTCCATCACTCCCACGTCGTCCTCCTCCCATTCGCCATTCCTTTCATCATTCACCCACCATACACCTCCACTCTCCACAACTCGGCTCACATCCTTCCACCGTAAATTACATACAATTATTTTCAAATAATTAAAAAGGGGATATTCCAAGAAAGATCAAAATTATAGAAAAATACTCACCCCCAAACACCAAAAGGATGTCGGAATTAAAATCTCAAGTGGAAAAAATAGACCAAGAGTGTAAAAGCATTAGAAAATCACTCGAAAAGTCAATACAAAAAACTCACGATGAGTTACTAGAAGAAATAAGGCTCAACAATGAGGCACTCAAACCAAAGTTGACCCATAATCTTAAAGAAAAAATTTCAACGGAAGTCAGAATCGAATTACAAAAAGCGTGGATAATCTAAAACAAGATCTTCAAGACAATGTTTTTCAAGAACTCGGGGTTAACCTACATCGAGGTTTGAGAAACTTTAAACAAGAAATAAATGATGATTTGCAACAAAGTCTGGTTGTGATGACACAACATCAAGAAGAAAAGCTTAATCAACTTTTAAATTTAATAAAATTCCAAGGGCACCAACAAGCCACCCAACCACAACTAAGTGACTCAAGCACATCTAACACATCACCCCCACCGCCACCACCTCCCCGCAATTCAAATTCCCAACCTATATCACAACATCAATCCTTAATAATTTATCCTCCCAAAGCCAAAATTGAACTATCAAAATACAATGGAGGCGATAACCAATGTGTGGCTTGGTTTAACAAAACTGAAGAATATTTCCATATATATAATATTACAACCGATGAAGAAAATGTTAGATACACATCCATGTACCTCGAAGGAACTGCATACAATTGGTATCTATGGTGGAAAGGAAGAATTTAGTCATATAATTAGAATTCTTTCAAAAATGATTTTTTAAAAAGATTACAGGGCATCTCGTAAAAATATTTTTTTTCAAAACTCACCAGATTACAACAAAAAGGCAACATAGATGAATTTACACATCAATGGGAAGCTCTCGCCACCCGAGTATTTGGACTATTTGATGATAAATTAATCCAATCTTACATAGGTGGTCTAAAACCACATATCCAAGATGAGTTAATATTACATGAGTTTACTATGGTAGAAGTAACAATACGCAAGGCAAAAGCCGCAGAAGAAAAACTAGAAGGCCAATCAAGATTCAGTAAGGTTTACTCAAGAAGGAGTGTACCTTAGACCACAGGAAATGACAAATACAAGCCACCCAATCTACGTGAAGATAGAAGAAGAAGTTTAGAGTCCCAAAGGATAAAAGAAGGAAAATGTAAACAATGTGGAGAGAAATGGGACCCAAGACATAGGTGTCAGATCGAAGATAACTCAAAAAAATTGTACACTTGTGAAGCAGAGAAAGATGACGAATCAGACTCAGCAGAATCAATAAATGAAGAAATGGAAAATTTCCAAAATGACACTTCAGAGCTCATAGAAGACAACACACCAAGAATATCACTCGCAACCATCACAGGCATTACCCAACCACAAACTCTTAAGTTAAAAGGACATATCAAAAATGATAATTTCACCGTACTAATCAACACTGGAAGTACCCACAATTTCCTTGATATCAAGATTGCAAGGAAACTCAAATTATTTGTATATCCAGCCCCATACATGAAAGTAATGGTTGCAGATGACAAAAAAATTGGAAATGTAGGGAAATTCCATAAGGTGAAACTCCAAATCCAAGATTTCAAATTGGAATCATAACTCTACATCGTCCCTCTAGGATGAGTAGATGTGGTTTTAGGAGTCCAATGGTTACAAACCTTGGGCACATACTCAGTCAATCACTAGGAACATTTTATCCAATTCAAGTGGCAAGGGAAAAGTTATAAATTAGATGGTTTTCAACCTCCACAAACATAGGTTGCGTCGTCACAACAAATGGAAAAAATAATCTGAAAAGGAGAAACCACATACTTCATCCAATGTCACAACATAGAAATACAAGAATCAAAATATGATGATTCCAGAACATCAGATGTCCAAGATCTAATTCAAAAACATAAGAAGGTATTTCAAGACCTTCCCATGGAGTTACCGCCTCAAAGAAGAATTGAACATATAATTGAAGTTAAATAAGGATCAAGCCCAATCAAGGTTAGACCATACATATACCCTCATCACCACAAAACAAAGATAAAAGGATTAGTCCAAGACCTATTAAAATGTGGTGTCATCATGAGCATCAGAAGTCCATATGCAACTCTAGTAGTGTTAGTTCGAAAGAAAGATGGATCTTTCAGATTATGCATAGATTATCAAGGGATAAACAAAATAACAATTAAAAATAAATTTCCCATCCCGTTTATTGATAAAATGTTGGATGAGCTTCACGGAGTAAGATATTTTTCAAAACTTGATTTAAGATATGGGTAATATCAGATTAGAGTCAGACTAGAAGATGTAGCCAAGACTGCTTTCTAGACACACGAAGGACACTACGAATTCAAGGTGATGCCTTTTGGGCTAACTAATGTCCCCGCCACTTTCCAAGCGATAATGAATGAATTATTTCTCCCATACTTATAGAAACATGTCTTAGTTTTCTTCGATGATATCTTAGTGTACAATAAAACATGGGAGGAGCATATGAAACATTTGGGACAAATGTTATCTCTTATGGAGGAAAATCAATTCTATGCCAAAATGTCAAAATGTACATTTGGCGAGGAGGAAGTAGATTACCTTGGTCACATCATATCCAAAAAAGGAGTCAAGGTAGACCCCAAGAAAATCAAGGCAATCACAAAATGGCCTAAACCCAAAAACATATCCAAGTTAAGAGGATTTATACGATTGGCATGATACTATTGAAGATTCGTCAAGAATTATGCTCATTTAACCGCCCCTCTAACAAATATCCTTAAGAAAAACTCTTTCCAATGGAATTTGGAAGCACAAAAATGTTTTGAAAACTTAAAAAACATTATGTCCACAACCTTGCTATTAGCAACACCTGACTTCTCCAAACCTTTCATCACCGACTGTGACGCGTCAGGTTTTGGAATTGGAGCAATATTGATGCAAGATGGGCACCCAATAGATTTTGAGAGCAGGAAATTAAATCAAATAGAATGCTTACAATCCACTTACAACAAGGAAATGCTTGCCATCATGCATGCATTAACAAAATGGCGACAATATCTATTGGGAAGTAAGTTCTTGATATGAACGTATCATAACAGTCTCTAGTACTTGTTACAACCAAAAACATTGTCAACCAAACAACAAAAGTGGATAGAGAAAATTGCCACGTTTGATAAGGAAATTCTACATAAAAGAGGAAACTAAAACATCGCGACTGATGCCCTATCACGAAAAGATGAAGAAACACAAGTTTTTGCAATATCAATAGCCATTCTAGAATGGTTGGATGAAATCCAAACTGAGTATGCAAAAAACCCAGAGACTTGCTCTATAATAAACAATTTAAATCAATATCCTAAGTTTAAATGGAAAAACGACATCTTATGGTATAAAGGGAGTATCTACTTAAATACTAATTCAAGATTTAAAGCCAAGCTTCTTCAAGAATCTCATGATTGCCCAGCTGCAGGTCATGTAGGATTTTTCAAAACATACTATAATGCACAAAGATCATTTTTTTGAAAGGGATGAGTACATATATTCGAAAATATGTAGCAGAATGTGATCTATGTCAAAGGAACAAGAATGAAAATGTGTAGACCCCAGGGTTACTCCACCCGTTACACATTCCCAACTAAAAATGGGAAGAAATTTCAATGGATTTCATTGAAGGACTACCCATATCTGACGAAAAAGATAAAATATTAGTATTAGTAGACAAACTAACTAAGTATGCACATTTTATTGGAGTAAGGAAAACAGATTCAACAAAACAAACGGCTGAAATATTCCATAAAATTATTTACAAACTACATGGGTTCCCTAAGGTTATCGTCAGCGATAAAGATGCCAAATTTAAAAGGGTCAGGAATATTTATAAATGAAGACCTCATTCCTGAAGACCAAGGTGAATTAAGGAAGGAAGTTCAAAAGGTAAAAGAAGTCAGGAAAGAAGGACAATGAGAAATAATTAGAAATTGAAAAGTTATTGTTAGGGATAGAGATCAGAAGGATAATAATAAATAGGAATCTGGGACACTCAGGATCCTTTTTTGGAACTGTTGTGGCTTTCCATGGCTCAAAGGTCCTATGATAAGTTGGATCCTGGGTGATATTGATATTATTTGTCTAGTTGAAACTTGGGAGCATGAAGAGTCTAAGGTCCCTAACACAGAAGGATTCGTCTTGTGGTAGACATGGAACAAAAATTCCCACCGTAGAGGGATAAGATGCATAGATTGTTATATTAGAAAGAGCATTTCTCCTCACATTCAACTTCATGCGATCAAAACTCTAAATCAATACATTTGGATAGAATTTTTAGACACCAATGTTAAGAAGATGTATATAACAATTTGCTATTTTGCACTTATTAATCCTACTTTTTATAAGAAAAACAATCTAGATAGCAATTGCCCCTATAATAATTTAGAACAAGATATTTATAATTCGAAAAATGAAGGTAATATCCTCCTGCCAAGAGACTTTAATGTTAGGACTGCAACTAAACAAGCTACTCTTTTAAGCATTAATTCCAACCATAATCCTCTATGGCTAGATGAGGACCTTGTTTTATCTAATAGCTACAAAAGAAGCTCTAAAGACCTAATTGAGAATCTGTTTGGTACTGAGTTGGTCAAGCTCTGCAACTCTCATGACGTAATAATTTGCAATGGAGTAATGAAGTGGCCAAAATCCAACTAGATGACTTGTATTCATGGGCTAGGTAGTAGTGTCGTAGATTATGTGATATCTGATATCCCCATTTCCAACCAAATAACAACTTTTAATCTTTTAAATGATCATGAACCCAACTGTGATCATAAACCTTTAACCCTAACTCTAAACTTTTCCATGAACATGAGCGCCATTGAAGAGAATTCTGATAATCAAAGATAACTACGCTTTGAAAAAAGTAAAGTTGACCTTTTCTAATTACATCTCCTAACTTATAAGGACAACATTGAAGAACTCTATCATAATTTTACAACTACCCTTTCCACTTCTATTAATAAGTTCTCTTTCAAGGTGTCCTGCAAAAAGAATAATAGAACGACCAACCCTTGGTATGATAAAGAATGTAAAATTTCTAGGAAATCCATTAGGGATGCTTCTAATGATTCCTTAAAACTCGATAAGATCAATATGTACAAATCCCTAATTAAAAGAAAAAAAAAGGTATTATATCAATAAAATTCAAGAGCAACTTTCTCAACTATCTAAGCTACATTCTAAGAAGTCCTGGAGCCAAATTCTAAACCACAATACTAAAGAAAATAATATGATTCCCTTAAGGGACTGGAATTCCTACCTTAAAATTATTTACGAGTTCCCTAATGCCATGGACACCATTCCTATTGTTCCTACAGAGGATGCAGTTTTTTAATTTAGATGACATAGAGTTTGGGGTTAAGCGGCTTGCAAATGGGAAAGCTAAGGACATTGAAGGCTACCAAGCTGAAATTTTTAAAATTGGAGGGCCTATCCTTATTTCTCACATACACAAGCTCTTCAATTTAGCAGTCAAGCAGGGCTTCCCTAAACCCTCGACGCAAAGCCTCATTGTTCCTATTTTTAAAAATGGGGATAGAAACATTCCCTCTAATTATAAGATCATTATGATTAGCCCGATTTTAGCCAAGCTTTATGGAATTATTTTGGAAAAGAAGATTTTCCTTTGGCTAGAAAGTCATAGTAAAAAAACTAAAGGCCATGCATGGTTAAGGAGATATCATTCAATTGTGGACCATCTTGTTACCTTTAAGATTATTGTAGAGGAGTTTCGCAATACTAAAACCAATCTTTTTTGTTGTTTTGTTGACTTTAGAAAAGCTTTTGACATGGTTCCTAGGAAAAACCTTTGGAATAGGTTGGAAGAGATAAAAGTGTCTCTCGAGTTGAGGGATACTACAATAAGGAAGTATGAGAATGTTATTGCTAAGTTTAAAAACACTGAGGGCTGGTCGAAAGAGATTAGCTGCAATATTGGAGTCAAACAAGGTTGTCCCTTGTCCCCTACCCTTTTTGGCATATACATTGACAAGTTAGAAGATTGTTTGGAAAAAGCAGGTTGTGTCAACCCTTCTCTCACTGGTATAGTCATCAATCTTCTTCTTTATGTTGATGATATCATTCTTATGGCAAGGAGTTCCCATGATCTTGAAAATCAACTAAGAATCCTCAAGGACTTTTGCTCCAATATGGGTATGACTGTTAATACTAATAAGACTAAGGTCATGATTATTAAATCCAATAAAATCACTTATGATACCTTCGTATATGACAAAACCAAATTTGAGGAAGTGACTTCATACAGATATCTTGGAATTGATATTCACCACAAGCTCAACTGGAATTATAGCATCGAGAAAAGGATTATTGGGGGATGTAAAGCTTATTATGTGCTTGAAAAAATTGTAATTCAACCAATCTTTGGATTTGGGATAAGAAGAAACTCCTCTTTGAGACTCACGTTACACCTATTATTCTTTATGGATGTGAAGTCTGGGGTTGTAGTGTCTTTTGTGAATCCTAGAGAAAGATAGAGCAAATACAAAAGAATTTTATAACCTACAATCTCAAAATTAAAGGAAATATGCCCTATCCCATTCTCCTCTTAGAAACAAGCCTCTCCCCCATTGAGAGCACGACTATGACTATATACCTAATGTATAAGAACGAGTTAAACAACAAGGAAGACAATAGGCTTCCTAAAATTTCTTTGAAATTGAGTCGTAACCACCATTGACTCAAGCGAGGATGGCATAAAGATTCCCAGTCTTGGCTAAACTATTGGGGAATCATGGAAGACACCATTTTGCAGAATAAAGATACCAATTAAAAATATCATCAAATCAAATTTTAAGGAGAAAATGTGGTGTGATAAAGAGTTAGAGGAAAAAAGAAAGTTAAGGTAATATAAGGATGTAATCAACCCTAATCTAGAAGATCAAAATTATCTATCTGTTTTGACGAGTGTAAAGAAAAAAAGAAGCATTGCTAAGATAAGAACACATTTTCACGAGCTCCATAGTGAAACTGTGTGTTGGTAAATTCCTAAAATGCCATGGGATGAAAGAGTGTGTCACCTTTGTAACACTAAGAAGGTTGAAGATGAAAAACACTTTCTCTTAGATTGTCTAGCCTATACACATATTAGATCTCATTTCCAAAATATTTGTTACACTACCAACCTTCATAACCTCTTAACTCAACAAAACTATGGTGATGTTGGAAAGCTTTTCTTAATGCTTTTCAAGCACATAAACAAAATTCTAAAGAATCGCAAGTAATCACTTACCCTCTTAAGGTCCGATAGACCAATTCGGTCTTAGTGGATGCTAATCATCAACATCATCATATTGTCACATTTGTTACTCCATTGCCCATATAATCAAAACATATCGACAAACAAGATCATCTAGCTTTTATTGGGCCTCATAAGAGATGGCGACGATAACCTTATGACCTATACTCTAAAAAATAAACAACTTGATACCTTATCCTAATGATATTTCCCTAAAATTTGTTATCACACATATATAAATATTGCCCATCATTTGTGAATTGGGTCTAGCTCGTGTGATTGTGGGATAGAGTGTTGTCCTCCCCACTTAAGTTTTATTTCCATTAATGACATGTTAAGCTCATTATGAATAAATTGTTTAAATAACTTCGAACCCTATTGTTAATCTCATATTGTCTGGGAAAAAAAATAACTCATATTTTATTAACATCATTTTATATTTTTATATAAAACTTTAGGTTTCACATATTGAAGAGGACTTTGCTCTCCTATTGAAATATATTAAAATAAATACTAAAACTGTTAAAGAAAAGACCTTAGGAACATAATTCAAGAAAACCGTGTTTCAACGCCTTGAGATATTCTCTCTCATCCCAAGATACAATATCAACTTTTTAATTTATAATTTAATTGGTAGATTTTTGAATAATGTATATTTAATTAATAGTTTATTTACATATTGATGTTCCTTTTTAATGACATTGATTGTCCACTACTCTTACCTACACTCATACAAATAAACAAGCATTATGTAATTACGTTGGTTGTATTTGTATTATAAGTATGTAAACAATTTGAACTTAAATTTCATTAAATGTAAATTTTTTGTATGTGGAATAATGACATGTTTCATTAATTGATTCGTTTCTAACCAATATTTTTTAAAAATAATTTTTTGACATCTACATTTTCCCTATTATTTATTGACAATGTTATTAAAAATTGAATGGTTCAACCTAGCTTATATGAATATAAATATTTTAGTTAACATATAAGCCCACGTCATACAACAACATGGTACTTGTCTTCGTGATTGTTCCTTCTATGATGACGTGGCCTGCAATTTGTAGGTTTTCATAACATTTCCTATGTAATCATACAGTTTTTAAATTTCATAATTGTCAATGTCTCTTTATCATTCATATTCATATGGTCGTAGTGTAAACATTTTACGAAAATATTTTTTTTTTGATATTTTTTAGAAATATTTGTCTGAAATTTGGTGAGAAATTATTAGATTTATATATTTGAATGATTATTTCTATATAATTTGAGTGTCTCAATTTTTTTTCAACATATTAATTCATTTTTCCATTAAAAAATAAATTTTAAACCATACAATTAAACAACAACCATTTATATATCATTTATATATATAACTTTGAACCTCTAACTCTTACATCATAATGTTAATTTTATGAATAAAAAACCTTTACGTTTTCTTAGTAAAAATGGAACCAATCCCACGTTGTGTATTGGTAAACGATAAAATATCTTTGCCTCTCCCTGCTATTATGTATGAACATAATTGTTTCGAAAACACTTATCAAGGAACTCCCTCATGACACTCACTTCATTTGTTTTTATTACATGATTTTTTAATATTTGTACACAAATAAATATCCGTGACCAATATTTTTCTTCAATGATTATAAGGTTCCTTCCAATCAATGTTTTAATATATTAAATTTGTTTAATGTTTATTGATATATATTTTTTAAAACACTGGTTTTAATATATTAAATTTGTTTAATGTTGTTTTGATATATATTAAAAAAAAAATGGTGGTGTTAACATTTTAAAATTTTTATGCTGATTATATTTAAACAACATATAATATATTTTAAATAGTAGTTTAAATATACGATAGATTAATCATTTTGTGTTTTTAAACACATAATGAATTAGTATTTTTTTGGTAGCTCACAGTAATGGGAGGGAAACCGACATTTTTTGTCTGAAATATTGTAAGAATCACTTTGGATTGATGGAATCACAAATAATATATGTTAACATTGCATAATTCGTTTGTAGTAGGGTATTTGAAAGTGTTGGATCAATGTTTGCATTAAAAACAACAATTTCATCAATCCAAAATTGTAATTTTAACAAAGAATACCTGATTGAATTTCAATGATGTCGAATAAGAAAAGGTAACAAATTTAGAATGTTTATCCATCTTCTATAGTTTAATATTGTTTTGTTCCTAATATCTTAAAGGTTTTTCCTCCATTTCATTGGAGATGAGGGTGGGATCGGATTTTTGACTTTCTAACTGAAGTTTTCTTTACAATGATGTGAAACATAATTTTTTTTACAAATCAATGACACAAAAGCAAATAGAAACAATGCATTTAACAAAATTTTCCCCTTCTGGGATCTAGTCATATACTCAAAAGTAAGTTTTACACCTTTGTGGGCTTTGGGCTTTATATTGGTTACATGTGCCCATTCTTTTGAGTTTTCATGGAATAGAGTGGAGAGCTCATGGTTGTGGGCGATGTCTATAGTAATCCCCTAGGAAGTGTTTGCACTATGATCTACATATTCATGTAATGTACTAAGATCTACCTCCCTTGACTATGAGGGGACCCCATTAAATGTTCCTTCTTCATTCAAGAAAGAGTTGCAAAATTTGAGTCCAATTAGAATTCCCATATTTAGTAACAAAATTAACATGCATGTAGAGTCACATAATTAACATTACATACAAATGCATCTGAATTAAATATGCATATAAACAATATTAGGAATTGCTCAACAATGATTCACCTACATGAATGATTATCATTAGAATCCCATCCATTATTTTTCCAATATAGAATTCATTCACCATCAATTGAGTTCAAGAAATAATAAAACATAACATAAACCAAAAACATTCCACACAGAGAAGATTATGAACATTTATCTGATTTCATTGTTGACTACCAGATGGGTTGTTAAGGAGCGATTCACTACCCAACCACAAGAATTTGTTGAGGATTCCACCCCCAAGATAGACCATGATACCATTAGGGAAAAGTAAGATCCCACGAGACTCTAATATCACTCAATTCAAAACACTATGTCAAATGATTCAAACCAACCATAACCATGCCATCAATCACATTAAGGAAACTCTTCTAAGAATCACACCATCCC
>SNQJ01S0163514.1:8353-29674 GCA_010110895.2 Picea sitchensis | reverse complement strand
GATTAAACCATCATCGACAAAACTATTGTATAATCATCCTTTTAATCACTAAAAATATGGAAAATTGTGTATTAACCACATAGGATGAGTAACAAGAGATAATGGAGGTTTATGGTGTAATTAGGGATATATTAGTGACAAAATGCGGGGAGAAGGTGTAATGATAAGTGTATTTGTATGGCAGAAAATATGACAAAACTGGAGCTCAACAAATATGGAGAAAGAACTGATATATATGATATAGTGGATGCCAAATAAAAACCGATACATCAAAGTCATTACTGAAAGTCTGAAACCAATACAAAATGACATCAATAATGACATATATAAATGTATTTGTCCCAAAACTAGAAACTAGCTTTATGATATCAAATTATCAATGCCCTCTCCCCCTTTTACGGGAAACAATCAGGGGTTGTTTTCCATGCCTTGAACTAGAGGCAGAAGGTCGTGGTTGTGCATCAATGTTGGATGGAGGAATAACTACTCCAATATGTGTAGAAAATGGTTTTCCACTTTAAACTAGATCATCATCCTCCATGTTGGGAAGGTAATACATACTTATGCTTATAGGTTGTGGATGAAAATTTCAAAGATCCAACCGATTGAAGTTTGAATCTTGCTCCATCACAAAAATCTTAAAAATTTGTGGATGAATTCACTACCCTGCCTTTGCACACCTCAAATATGCTTGATGGGATCCACAAACCTCTTCCCATGCCTCTCCACACAAAATGCAAAACAAAATGAGCCAAAAAAAAATGAATCGATATTTTTATCCCATGGGTTGGGCGTAACTCGCGATTGTTTCCTATTTTTTCCCGATTTTTCCGATTTTTTTGCTATTTTTTCAAAAAATCGCGATTTTTTCAAACTGAGAGGCAAAATCCTCCTCCTCAACTGATGTTGTTGTACCACCCCATTTCTTGTTCTTCCTATTGAGACATTGTCCAACATAGTGCCCCATCTTGTTACAAGAAAAACTTTTAACTTTACTCATATCCCTTTCTTGCTCACCTCCCTTTTGTTGCTGCTTGGCCCAACCCTTGGGACCCTTCTTGGTTTTCTTCTTTCTCTTTTCAAAAAGAGAAAGATCCTCACCATCATCCCCACCATGCTGCTGACTAGTAGATCCTAAGCCAATTCTAAGCTCCTCCTGTACAAACTCATCCCATAGCCTCTCCCAACTAGGCATATGCTCTCTGGCTACAATGCCTCATATAAATCTCTCCCAAGGTTTGGAGAAGCCATTTAAGGCTGTCCTCACCAAATATGATGGATTCACTACCTCCTCCACAATTTCCAACTCATCACGAATATGTGAAAACCTCGTGAGAAATGAGGCGATCGAATAAGTCTTAGTCATCTTAGTGCCCCACAATTTCTCCTAGAGCACCATCTTCCAGTTTTGGTTAGGGCTTTGGTAAAGGATACAAAAGGACTTCCACATCTAAAATGCAGAGTCCTTTCCAGAAACATGAGGAATAATATGGTCTTTCACTGCATCTAGGATAGTCCTCTTTGCCTTGACATTTCTCTTCCTAAACTCTGCCAAGAGCACTGCATCTATAGGAGGAACCACATGACTCTCCAAAATGTCCCATAGCTTACCCTCCTCCAAGATCAAAACTATGCTAGCCTTCCAAGGAGACCAATTGCCAACCCTAGCTAGCCTATCCTACACCCTCAGCCCTCCAACTAACATGGTTACCAATTGATGATAAAAACACCAAAGAACAGTGTTGTCAAGGTGAGTTAAAATTTTGTCCAGTGTCTGCACTTTATATCAGCCCTCTTGTGCACTTAGGCTCTGATACCATGAAGAAATTTGAGGCTCTTTAAGGCTGCTACAGGTCTAATTATTAGGACTTTTCAAAGGCCACTAACATGCCTGTTTCCCCATAGTTTTATGGCTACCTTTTTAGACTGATTTAATGCTGTTGTTTGAAAGGGTTATTTAACATAGGTTTGATGTCCATTGTTAGCTCTTTCAATATACATTAAAACAGTAAACAAACCTCTTGATATTTAACACTTAATGTTGATAATAAACAATGCATACCACAGAAATATACTCAAAGATTTTTGGTCAACATGACCTTGGAAAAACCCCCAAGGGGAAAACCAGTGAAGAGGAAATTTATTATGGAGTGTGAGGAAAAATATTACAGCAAAGATAACAAGCCAAATTAGCTCTAGTTAGCTGCCCAATCTTCCTTGAAACAAGTGCCAACTGTTTGTTGAAAAGTGCATCCTCTTTCTCGAGACTAAGTGCACCCTTTCTCCTTGAACAATGTGCCCTTTCTCCTTGAGCAATGCACCCTCCTTGAACAATGCCCCCTCGTTCTATAGAAAGTGCGCTCTCACTTCTTAAAGTGTTTCCCTGCTCAGCTTGTGCGTCCTCTTCCTTGTGCACCCTTCTTCTCAAAGTGCACCCTCTTTCCTTCTTCTCCAACTCAACTCTTCTTCCTCTTCTCTTGACTCACTCATGCAAAGAGAACAATGTGCCCTCCTTTTTCCTTCACTCTTCCTTTAGCCTCCTCATTAGGCTAACCTAGGAATCAATGGCTAGGATTAGATATTAGCCATCCCATATCAATGGTGGAGATCATATCTCCCCCTTTACTTAAGTTCTCTATTTCACTTTATTATTAATAAAGTCACTTTATGATTAATGAGCCCATAAAGTCACTTCGACTTTATAACATAAAATAAAGTGAGGGAGGAGTGTTTTGCCCCATTTAGTGTTAGGAACATCATTAACACTAGGGGACCACTTCCCAATGTACCAAAACTCAATATCTGTCACAGGGTAGGTTACTCTGTGATCTGCCTCAGAATGTGGTTTGACTTTGGCCTAAACCTCATTCTGTTTGCTGCCCCAGAAATGCTACTGGTAAATGGTGTTTCCACAGGTCAGAAATAGGCCTTGTTATCCACAATTTTTTTAATAAAGTGTTGTAGATATCCTTTGTTCATAGACAGCCCCAGATGAATCCATAACTCGCCCTCTTGCTGATATGGATATTCTGAGAATAAGTGTGGAAAATTTCACCCTTTTGGGAGGTCTGAAAACACACAAAACTTCAAATTTACCCTTTCCTTAACATAGTTTTCTAATTGATGCCATAATTCGTTTCAGTTTTCTAATTGATGCCATAATTCGTTTCAGCTGGTACTTCTATGTAGGGCCAATCTATTTTTAGGCTGCGGTATGAAAGTGACCCTTTCCCCTCAAAACCATGTCATGAAACTGCCCCTTTTCTTACAGCTGATTGTTCTTGAAGGAACCCTCAAACTATAGTAAAGCAAGCTAGAAAATGCACCCATGTTATCAGACCTTAAGGGTCATTTCCTGGATATAGTCCTCATGTTTTTATGCTGGCCCCAAAACAATTCTCCAAGTCAAGTACTCTAAACTTTGAAGTCTTGCAGGCCAACAATACAGACTTGTTTCTTTCCATATTTCTCATTCAAAGCTTCTTCTTTCCACTCAGTAGATCATAAATCTGGGCAACAAAAATTTCAAAGAAACTGAAGAACAGTTGATATCCTCGATTTTTTGTAAACTTGATCCATTTGTATCTCCTTTCAGCATGTTGTGCAAGTTTGGTGTATGTGATATTTCAGTAATATCTTTGTTTCATTGGTCACTGAGTGCTATGAAATTTCTTTGAGGGTGATCCCTGAAAGCATTTGCAACTCTCACAATGCCATCCTTGTCCTAGTTTGTGATGGATCCCAAGTTCCAGGGTCGATCTTCTATGATCTCTCCTACGAACCTAGAGAAAGATCTTAGAATTGCAAGCCTTTTGTTGATATCTCTCTCCCAAACCAAAGACTCTAGTAGTGCATCAAAAAAATTATTTGGAAAGAAAGTTCAGAAATACCCATGCTATTGTAGGGGGTAACATATGGCTCCAACTTGGGGACAAGTGTCCTCCTTGGGGCACTTGAGAACCCTAGAATCTTCATCATTTTTTCAACATGTTAAGGTGAAATCCGTGATGCATTTCAACCACCTCAAACTCTCCATTGTACAATGTCCCTTACCTCTGTGGTCAGTGACCATGCAAAATAGAGCAATGATGGATTCTGGGTGATGGTAAGTTGGAAACTCCACCGAATGCACATTATTCTGCCTGTAGCCATCCTTCAAGAGTGTACCAAACAATCACTTTCTGCCACTGCTCCAGGGAAAAAACCTTATTACTTGGCACACATTTTCAAGCAACTGATCTGCTTCTAGGTAGGATACAATGGTTTCTATGCAGATATGCTGCCATCCTCTCTTAACCAGAAGATGACTGGTTCTTTACTTGGCTCAACATCAAGTAGAACCTTCTGAAATATAAGATTATTGCTTTCACCTTTTAAACTTACAGATTCTACATTCTTTGAATTTTTTACAACTAGATTGGTAAGTGAAACAGAGACCGAAGATTCACGTCCTTCCTGGCATATCACTGATCCACGAATATCAACCAAAGCATGTATAAGTTCAATGCTAAGTGTAGGTGGACACCCACAATAGAGGTTTCCCATATCATCAATCCTCTTCATTTGAGGCTCAACCCTTTCTGGCCCATGATGATGGCTGGAGTCTTTAAATTTTTTTTTCAATTTTACTTCACTAATGCTATTGCAAGTGTGCAATTTTTCCGCACTGGATCCAAAAAATACACAGGATTTTGAAAAGGACATATGTTCCTGGACAGAGAACAATTTTGTTTGGCAGCCTGGTTCCTTGTTTCTTTTTCAGCTTCCAAGGTCATAAAACAAATCCTCGCAAAAGTCGTAAGTTGAGAATCCATTTAGGGTTTTCTCATACCTATCTTCTGTCCCTGTCCAGACAACAGGCTTCGAACGGTCTTCATTATACTTATTTCCACCAGCCACGCCTTCACCCAAATGGTCCCTATATTCCTGTCCACCATCTTTGAAGTCAAAGGCACACAATTTTATGATATCAACACACAACAACTTGTCATTCTGCTCCAGGATTAGAAAGTCCAAGTTGATCAATGAATCACCATTAATGGCAAAGGTCTCATCATATGTATATTCTGAAAAAATTTCCGCCTCTTCGGAGTTTTTCTTAGAATTATTGGCACAGGGTTGTTTTTTTGGGTCAACAACATCTTTTATCTCGCTAGCACTGCCAACCGCTCCAAATTCTGGTCTTATTTCTTTAGTGTCTTCGCAAAACTGTGCTTTCCAAATGTTGTTCTTCTCATAATCATCTTCAAAATTAGGATGACTGTCAAAATTTGTTATGAAAGGTTCCCATCTTGAATTGTGTATGAAAAAATTATCCAGATTACATGATGCTGGTTCAAAACCCGACTTATGTCCACTAATTGCTTCACATTCGTAATTTGGGGCATCAGGAATGTCATCATCCAAAGTTTTCAGAACTGCACCACATTCTCCTTCCAATTCTTCAAGGGGATTCAGCCCCACAGAGTGTTTCACAGCCATGTTATTTCTTCTGATTTCAAAATCAGAATTCTCTGTAGCATATTATTCAATGGTGGTTTCATCCATGATGCTATCTTCCTCAAATTATGGGCAGAGAATTTTACTAGCAACTATTTTGACACCATATATTAAGGTATCAACATGAATATCTTCAGGGCCTTAAATGATACTGTTATCGTGCAGTTTGTACTTGGAAGTCGATATCTTCATTTCATATGCAGAGCATAGAAAACGATGAATACTTGCACAAGGATGGTCGTATTAGTTACGAGGAGTTTGGGTCTATGATGAAAACTGTTAGAAGTCATAACATTTGTTTGTTAATTATCTCATAAGATCTGTAGGTTAGATCGATGTTGTGATGGTTCCGCTGGTTATTTTTGTTGTTTTGGAGGCACTCACTGGTAGGTTACATTTTCACCAGTGGCTCACAATATGAAGAAGAAGAAAAGAATCCCAAAGGCGTGCAATGCTTCAAAGAAAGGAGAGGAAACTTTAAATACCATGCAGGCAAGATGACAAGATTTGGTATCCAGGAATTGATAGATTGGAGAAAGGAGAAGAGCTGCAGTGACACATAAGCTTATTAGACCTGCAAAGTATTAGATCCGATAACACTGTCTAGAGGAAACGTATGGTTGTGGCTGTAAAATCGTTTTTAATTACTATGTTTGTGAGGAAGCATGTCAGAGATAGGAGTTCGATTGAATCATTTGGTAGCAGTGTTCCTAGCAAGAGGCCAACACACCAATTTGCAGCAGAACCAAAGGCGCATGTACCTGTAGCTGTTTGTTAACAATTTTTTGTGTGAATACTTTAAGAGAATCAATTTTTTTTCCGTTTCATATACATGTCCATATAGCAAGGTGTACCCAAATCTGAAGCAGCGGGCCAAAGACGCTGACATTGTGAGAACGCATTGAAGAGGGATCCATCGTAGATATGGCTTGGATGGAATTCCAAGCATAAAGATATTGACTGTCACAATTTTGTTCACGCAAATGGAACCTGTGATCTCTGATGAACTTATGTAATGATAGAGAACTGTCCAAAGAAAGAAAAAACCAGATCTGCGAGTATGACACATGTTGTACATGGCAGGTTGAAATGAGGCGAATTAAATGCAAATCAAAGGCGATTTGATGGCAGAGCGTTGTCAAAAGCACAGTACAGATCTATGGAACTAAGCTTTGTCAAAAACAGGATATTGAGGTATTTTCTTTTGGCAATTTTTTTTTAACAAGGATTTATTTTTTACGTTAAGAACAGAGCAACTTTTTGGAGCTTCTTGAGGTTATATGTTGTAATTTTCATTGGTAAAGATTCGAATTCAAAGTCTAGTAAGAGCTAAAGAAGTCAAAGAATTATGTAAAAGTATAAAAGTTCAAGTCAAGTCAAGAGAGTTATGCAATCGAGGTTTTAGCTAAGCCTTGTTGAGAGTGCACTAATGTAAAAAGTTATAAAAGGGTAATTTATTGAGTCAAATCAAAGTGGGAGTCAAATCAAAGTATGTAATAAAAGGTTTATCTTGATTCAAAGTAAGGGGTCCAAGTTATTTATAAAAGTGAGTCCAAAATTTTCAAAGAGTTAAGATTGGGCATATGTAAAGTGTGAGATGAGTGGCATGGTATTTATATTAAATGAGTTCAATGGTCATGTAATAAAGTCTTTGAAAAGTCATAGTAAAGATAAGTTGAGTCAAGGTCCAAGTCGAGTTAAAGTTAAAGTCGAAATCCAAGTTAAGATTAAAGGTGCATGATTGGTGTTACCAGGGACTTTTATCATTCTTGTATTTGAAATATAGGTGCATGATCGGTTGTACCGGACACCCTACTTCCAAATAACCACACCTGCCTCCAAATAGAAGAAAGCTCATGATATGCTATCTGACCAAGATTTAAAAATCATCTTCCCCCCCAAAACAAAACCATGTGTACTGGTAGCCTATAGTCGTCATTGCAGCCCATCCAAGGGTCTTCCCTCAATCTTATCTTTGAATGATTTTCAATTCTCCACACAAGATAATTCCCAATGACAAGAAAGGCTAGGAATGCTTTCCATGAGTACCTCTTGAGTCTTCAAAGTATTTTTGATCCACTCTTCTACAGTCCCAGGGATATTATACTTCTGCACTACAACCAAAAACCACGGATCCTTACCTTGGATAAGCCTCCATACACTCTTTGCTTCCAAGGCTTTGGAGAAGTGAAAATTGTTTTTTAAACCCCAACCCCCCTAAAAATATTCTTGTTCTTGAAACTTCCATCACTATTTTTTTCTATGGATGAAGATACCCGAGTGTCAAAAATATATCATTATGGCTAGGGATGAGTGTATATTATTATGGTATACAGTATGTTTAAGAATGCAACTAATTTTTTTTCATATCCTACTAAGGATAGCAATTTTTAGTGTATGTAGTGATGATGACAAAGTTACCCTGACATGGTTTTAGCCTTTGTGTATTGTTACTGTCACTTCCATAACCATGATTGGTTTGAACTTTGAATGCTTTAAAAATGTTGTCGATCTTATTTTTGATTGTTTTTGTAATTGTATAACATCTTTCTAATGCTTTGATATCATGGTAAATTCATATAACTAACTAACCATGATGGATAGGTTGGAGTAAATGGCTCTGATGGATAGGTTGTAGTATTTTTAAACTCATGCATCTTATATTTGAGATTCAAATAATGTAGCATTGTTGAACATGTACATCTTATTTGATATTCATGTGTATCCAATTACTATTATGAAGGGATATGGTTTTATACATTCTCATTTGTGTTCATATGGATGCTTAATGACCAAACTGCATGTTTTGTTTATTGGCGGTGCACCAAAGAAATTAATTTTCAATACTAGGAGAAGTTAAGAGCAATGCGAGCTCAACAGGATAAATATCGAGAAGATTTTTTACGTCGAGAAGCACAGGTGCGGCAACAACGGTATCAACAAGCTAATCTAAGTCAGTTTCAACATAGTGTTGGTGGCCCAATGGTTGGATACAATGAGAATGCGCATGAACCTCGTGGTCATGGTGGTGCCCTTGGAGAAGGTAATCTAAGCTACCCATAAGTTTATGACTCTTCTAGGGACAAAGTGCCATACTATGGTAGTGCTAGACATCCATTCAATAGAAATCAGGAATATGATACAAGGGGACCTTACCCTGGGGGTTGAGTGTATGATCTGGCCTTACGCTTTTACTAAAATGTATCCAATACATCAGTACTAATGGAGACTTTCATGTCAGGTGCATTCTTTTTATCAATTTTGGGACTCAGGAAATGCTTCTAGCCTCTACTTGAAGAACATAGAGTTTTACTGCATCTTTTAATCAATACCCTTTCTACATTTGTTTCTTGATACAACTTGTTGATCTATGACTATGTATATTCTCAACAATTTTTTTTAAAAGTATAACTGCATTATTTCTGCTGTTGAAGATTGTACAGGGTTATGAAAGGTGTTAATTATGATTATTTCTCTATATGCTAATCTTATTGATGAACAGGGGTGCCTTAAAGGATAAGTTGAGTGTCTTGTCTATACAAACTATGCATATAATTCTTGAATAGAGGTCTTTTTTCATATTTAACTTCGGGATCAAAATGATTGAATTATGATATTCTGTAGTAGATTTGATTCCTTGCTTAGTATTACTTCCGCGCAATTTTGATTACATAGTCCATTTCAGGTTGCTTTTGAAAGATACAAGGTTTTTCCACTCAATAATTCAAATTTGATCTGGAACTAAACTCGGTAAACTTGACCCTCGGATTAATGGGACAACATTGATTATCATTTCAGATATTGTTAGCTATTGTTGTGAGTGCTTGCTATCATTTTTTATGAAATGCTCTTCATCCTCAATGGTTCTGTCGTATTTGACCTTTATTTTGTGGTTTTCCTTTCTTCTTTCTTTGTACAAATGGCCTTTTTATTCAATTTTCCAAATATGGTTTGGCGGTTGTTTTACAAATTGCTTTGGTGGTATTTTCATGATTACATCTAATGACCGAGGCATCTAGTTCTAATCTTAGGCTGGGTTCACAGAGCATAAGGACTAGTGGGTTGGTTCTATTGGGTACACTGAACACTAAGGATTACATGAAAGTCCAAGGCTAGAAAGTCAAAAAACTAAGTTGAAATGACCGTGAAATTATCCTTATATCCCATACTAGTAGGGGCGTGCAAATGGGGATGATAAAATGGAAGCATCATGATTATCATGGGTTTTAACTACTGTTAGGCCACTTAATCATATTGATTTCTCAATGCACTATTAGTGTCTTCCCATCTCCATTTTTTTCCACACACTTAAGATGCTTGTTATTAACAATAAATCATCAAGGGAATGGTAAGTTGGACAACATCAATAGACGAAGAGGAAGGGGGTTCATAATAATTTTTATTTGATGGAGAATTATTTTTTATTTTGATTTTGAGATGGCAAATCTCAGGGCTCAAATCTGACTCCATGCTTATTAGACATCCCTTGGGAGGTTTGCACCATTCACTAGGGCTCATAACAATCTCTATTTGCTGGATTATTATTTTTTAAAATTTTGTGAAGGCAAAATTGAGGGTTCAAATCTGGCTCCATGCTTATTAGAAATCCCTTTGGAGGTCTGCACCATCCACTTATGAATATTAGATTGTTGCGGTTCACATGGTTATGATTTTGTTTATAGTGGACACTTTTCAAATAACCATGCCTATAGGGGCCCTAAGCGCCCACCAGTTCATCTTTGTATGCCCTGAAGAAAAGGTAGAGGCCCAACCCATACCGACATCAATTCGCTGGCCATCATTATGCATGAGGAGGGATTATTGTGGTTAAAGTTATTCAAGGGTTTGCACCCTTGTATCAAAGGTGTTGCGCAGGATAAAATACTATAGCGACCCATTTTACCATTAGTTTTTCAAGACTAAAGTGACCATTTTCAATGTCGATTATAAGCTCTGATTGAAACGTTGGATGCATCAAATATATGTCATATATACATGTGTTTTTCAGCTGGTCATATAATTGAAAACCTTTGCACAAGTTTTTGCAAACCTTTGCACCATAAAATCTTTGACGTGCAAACCTTTGCACAAGTTTTTGCACCATAAAAATCTTTGACGTGAAAACCTTTGCACAAGTTTTTGCACCATAAAAATCTTTGATGTGCAAACCTTTGCACAAGTTTTTGCACCATAAAAAAGGTTACACCTTGAAGGATTTGATCCTTTTTTGTACTTGATAGATTTGAAGTTAAGATTGACCTAGGTTGTTATTCATTTTAACAAGGAGAAGGAGCACATCAAATTCTGTTGCTTCCATAGTCTCTTTACAAGTGTAAAATAAAAAATTTCTTAAAACTTGGAAATTATGAAGTGTTTAATGCACTCCCTGATTTTTCTTTTGCTGTCAACTTGTGTCTGTTGCATGCCTTGTATTTTTACGTCGAAGGTGTTCTTTTAGGGTATTTCTCTCTCACGTTTTCATCTTTTGTCCACATCCTATTAAATCCTTCCACGTATTATTGTCAATGTTACCCTCTTTTCCATGCATCGACTTACTAAGATGATAAGAAAGCGGGAAGCTTCCTCCACCGACGTGCTCTACTTGATCTTCTACCTTTTCAGATCATTCGACAGGGAAATGTCTGATGAGGGTTTTGTATATGTATCTAATACCGGTTCAATAGGTTCAATGCCTATTAAAAATCGTGTATGGCTCTTGATATAGAAGACTGGTTACAGTTACCGTTTGATAGCTCGTTGGGGATTGAGTTTACCTAGTTCCAGAGTCTATACATCTAGAGTCCCAACTTCCTTATGGTTCACAACTTCAAAGGCGACTTGCTTTCAAGCATAACTTTATTTGTTTCTCTATGGGATGAGCGGATTTTGGTGCTTGGGTTGAACTTGGAAACTAAACAAGCCCACCTCCTATATTTATTGGATACCACTTTTTCCAGTGGTTGTTCCCAACACGCTATCAGTAGATGAGATCCTACTCTACCTATGAAGTTCGTTTGCAATGGTGGTTCACCGGATTGCTCCTCTCATATTGTGGGGAAGGTTTCTACTCCTGGATGGTTAATAACCCCTCTCTGTCAGTGTTGAGTGATTTTCCTAGGGTGCTCTCTAGCTCTGTCTATGTATGTGTTCACAATGGATGCTCTTCGATATTGTGGGGCAGGTTCGATTCATCCTACTCCTGAATGGTTGCCTCAAAGTTGGTTAATAACCCTTATGAGTGCTGAGTAAGGTTCAATTGATGAGGCCCTTTGGATGATTGGTACATTTTGTTCTTTTTCGAGGAAGGCACGAAAGCCTGCACTTGTGGGTTTATTCTCATGGATTTTCTTCTGACATTCTAAAGTTCAAACAATTGGATCAATTCTCATCTATGCATATATGACATGATGAGTTAAGGTGATATTTAAAGGCTTTGCCTTGAATTTGTAATTATAGTTGCATGCATAATGATTATTGAAAATTGATAGTTGTGTGGATATTGTCATCAAAACAACCTTTTTTTTTCTTTCCAAGTCGTCGAGGTCTTAAAATCAGGTTGTATTTTTATCTTCTTAATATTATTTTTAGGTGGTAGGTTGCTCCATACATACAAAAATTACTTCAAGTGGCTTCCCATTATTTCTTTTCATTCCTACATGCTTCAATATGATTTTCCAGCACTTATGCATGCACACACATGATCTATTATTCAACCAATGAGTTTTTTATCTATAAGTTGTAGGCATGGAAAAGTTTTGTTGATTTTATGAAATCCTGTGATATGCCTTATAGACAATGGTGATTCTGAAGACTGAGCCTTAGCAGGTATCCATTGCAAATTCAAAGAATATCCAAAACTTTCATTGTTTTCCTTCCAGTTATGGACTAATGCCTCTTCTTTGATGTCTGGAAGGCTCCATTTCAGGGTTCTCCATCAAGCCTCTAAGCCTCTCTCTCTCTCTCTATATATATATATATATTTATGCAACATAAACTTTATTACTTTTGTGTTTCTTATAAAAAAGGAAACATAATTGGAAGAAGGAAAGCCATTAGGAATGATACTAACCTTGCCATCAGAATATTTGACATTGATGATGTTTGAAAGTTGAAAGGTGATCCCCATGGGCTTACATATCGTGAATCCCTTGGGCTTGTAGGGTACCCAGAAGGATTGAAAATCAATCCTATGATTATTTAATTAAAGTGTTGTCTTTTGGAAATTACTAAATATGTGTGCATATCGATGTGTCTCCTGGTTCTAGTGGATGAGGTGATTCCTTGTTAGCTTGGCTTGCCTCTTCTGGATTGTTTTTTTTTTTTTTCTGCTGTATTTTCAGTGATAGGTAATTATTTTCTCTTAATCCCTAAGCACCAACAAGATTTTTTCCATATCACTTTGACCTTTTTGGTTTTTTCTTTCCTTTTAGGAATTAGTATTAGGGTTTTCCTTGGACCTTTTCGCTTGCTGCCATCCTTCTCCTGAATCTTTATCTTGCTGTAAAACCTGGGTTTTTGGGAAATGCTTTAAAATTGACCATATTTGTGGCAGTTGCGACACTTAAACGACAATTTCTCATAGTCCAATTTTTGATAATGATGCAATTTACTGACAATTAACTTGATTGCTTCAGGAAGACTAGCTTCCAGGTCGACTTCTACATAGATCCGAGCACAAGAATACTGACCTTTTGGATCAACTCTGTTAATAAATCTTCCAATCCTATTACCTATAGTTTGCAGGGAGGAAGGGTTCCAACAATGGATTGGAAGGTTGGGTAGGCGTACCCAAACCGAAAATGCCTTTGGGACATCCACTGCAGGGTCGAAATCAGGGTCCATCGATTTAAGCAGAGCCCTTGTGGTCCCATGAAGTAAGGCCCACTCCTAAAAATCAAGTCCCGATCCTCTTTAGAGATGAATTCAAACAAGAAGAAGCCTCTTCCAATTGCATAGTAGGTGACACTGTTTGAGATCAACGGTCTCCAATTTTTCTAAATCCAGTTATCATCTATTCAAGGAGAGGGCCAAAGCCCTGTGAACTGTCTGAATAAAGCCCGATATGCCAAAGGGACGACCATGCTCATGGGTTGGTCCGAAGGTAAATCAATAACTGAAACATCTTCTATCTTTCTAACAAATTTTGGCATAGCTCCGCCTACTTTCTTCTTCCCTTGAGCATTTACTAATATTCTAAATGCTTCTTCATCGATGGAGGGCGGAGGGGGAAGTGGCGAATCACCGCCTCTAGTAGAGATCATTGAAAAAAACAGCCAAATGTTGACCCTAGAAGGCTAGGGAGCTGGAGCGATGAAGCCCCTTGGGCACCAGGGATTTAGTCCTCAGGAACGTTGAGTCACTGCACACTCTTCCTGAGTTGTTTCACATGAGGTCGTGAGAACTCTATATTATTAAAGTGTTTCTATATTGACTACTCATAAACCATCCAAAAGAACACACCTCCTTTATTTTGGCAATATAACCACTCACATTCACTTTGGCGTGCCCTTTCCCCCACTTCAGGGATATGATATTTATTTTTTAACATGCTTTGTGTTGACATCCTCTCTATTTCACACCTTTTGTTTTTGGTAATATTCTTTTTTCATTATTAATTCATTATTATCAATTATGGAAATATATCCCCTCACAAAATATAAAGAAAAAGTTGTGAATGATTTGGTTCATGTAGTACAACTAAAATTCATGGAAATATATTCCTATGAGGAAAAAGAAAAAGTTATGAATGGTTGTCCATGTAGTTACAATTAAAAATTGTTCTATGCCACTATTGTTGATGTGAATTGCAAATCCAAGTAGTTACAATTCAAAAATTTTCTATGCCACTGTTGTTATTCAATGCAAAATATCTTGTGGCTATGTTCACTGCCATCTAATGGCTATTAGTGAACTCTTCAACTTGTGGCTATCATTAGTTAATTCTTTTGTTGAAGTGTTTTCTTACCATATCTTTCCATAGAAGAAATTAATTTGATTTCAAGAGATGATAAGTGGGCAATTTGTTAAAATTTATACCACTTTATATGTGAGAAAAATAAGATTGAAATACAGAATAAAAGACGATCAAAATCATTTCTATAAATTGTTGAGGGAGCAAAATCTGTTTTGGCATATGCAAGAAATATGGAGAGAATCTGGGTTTGAATTTGTAATTGGTAATGGATATTAGTGCATGTTCTGTGTCTTATCATCAGGTTTTATAGGAATGTTCAAATCCCTATAGAAGCGAAAAAAATCGGTACGTGTAGTTCAGGGCTTATTATGTTCCTTTCAAGACAAGGTAAATGTTGTAGGTTGAGGAAGAGCCATAATGTAGAGCCATGTACCTTGTGACTTTAGGTTACAAGAGTTGTGGGATCAACATATTTGCAACAATATGTTGTGGACTTTCAAGTCCAAAAGTTAGCATAAATCATTTATATATAAATATACAACCTGAGTGGGAACATTGTAGACTTTCAAGTCCTAAAGTTAACACAAACCATTTATATATATACATATACAGCTTGAGTGGGCCTTTTTCTCTGCTCAGAAAAAAGAAAAACATATTTGTATTTCAAGATGAAATAAAAATACAACCATCAAAATGTCTTCATAATAGTGTCATCATTTCTCTGCTTTCCTTCATCCTCAAAAGACAAATCTTTGATAAAAAAATCTTTCACCCATGATGTCCATTACTATAGGATCATCCTTACAAAGTCAAGAACAAAATCATCTTCAAAAGAGAGATCTTGGATAAAAAAATATTTCACCCTCTTCCTTCGCCTGGATGAACCATTGACCAAATGTCATCTAAAGCCCTACCTTTGAGAGGCCATCAACAATTTGGTTCTTCTCCCTGTAGACACGTTGAAAGGAAATAAAGTTAAAAACATAAGTGATTCCTTTTATCTCATCAAATAAAGGCTGCATTAAATAGGATAAAAAATAATTTCCCCTCCTCATCCATTTGATTACAAGCATGGAATCTCCAAAATATTTGTAGGGATGTGATTCCTTTCTCACCATCCAGAGTGAGGAGTAGTTTCAAGTCCATTAACTTTGTATAATTATTTGTACTGTGACCCACACCCGCTCTAAACTTTAGAGAATATGACTCCTTCATAAAGATACTACCACCAACACAACAACTCTGTGTTGGATCCCCTTGAGAGGAGGTTTCATTGAAGTAATCCCATGGCTTTTACTTGTCCACATACTCCACAACTATCTGTCAAACCGATTTTTCCAACTTTTGTTGTCTGAAACTATTGAGAATACTCACACCTTGGGATGCACATTGGGTTAGTGGAATGAATCTGTCCTCAAAAAGACATGCATTCCTTGTGAGCCAAATAGCCCAAGTCAGAATCAAAGGCAATATTTTAACCTTGTTTACATTTGAATTCTCACACCAAAGCTTCAGACCTTCGTCAATAGTGTTTCCCTTCAAGCCATTTTAGTCCCAGTTAAGGCCTCCACTTCCAGAGCTACAATGAGTAGGAACAAATCATAATGAGATCAACGGTTCTCTCCTCATTCACTTTACACAAGGGACATATTCCAGGGCCATGTTTATTCCTCTTCTATAAGACAATGCCTAGTAACCAACCATATTAAATGAGTATCTGAAAGAACAATCAGACATGATTATAAGTCACTTCCAGAAGTATGCAAAATATGCCCTTTTTCATGAAAGGGAGGTTGGTGATACTTATTCAACTCACCCTCTTCCTTCTCCTGGATGAATCATTAACCAAATGCCATCTGAAGCCCTTCCTTTGAGAGGCCATTAACAATTTGGTTCTTCTCCCTGTAGACACGTTGAAAGGAAATAAAGTTAAAAACAAAATTGATTCCTTTTATCTCATCAAATAAAGGCTACAGTAAATAGGATGACAAAGAATTTCCCCTCATCCATTTGATTCCTTCGCATGGAATATCCAAAGGTTAATGTACCAACCCTCTCAGTATTGATATTGCATTTTTTTTTAAATACCTACAACACAGTCGTTATTGTGACGTCTTGGAGTGTCGTTCCCATAGAAACCACGTCGGAGCTGATACCTCTTAACGTCACTCTTGCCACGTCCCAGAAGTCTCTCTTGCCACATCCTAGAAGTCATTCTTTCCACCCCCAATATGTCTCTCTTGCCACCTTCGGGCCATCTCTCTTGGCACCTCCAAGATGTCTCTCTTTCCATGTCCCAGACATATCTCTTGCACGTCCCAAATGTCGGTCTTACCATGTCTCGGACGTCGCTCTTGCCACATCCAAGACATTTCTCTTACCATGTCCTAGACGTCACTCTTGCCACATCCAAGACATTGGTCTTGCCACATCCCAGACGTCGGGCTTATGACGTCTATATGGGGGTTGGACAGTCAAATCTGGGATGACACGTGTCCGCATGAAACGTCGCAATAAAGACGAAATCTATGTCGTCGGAAAAGCAATGTCATGTGAAAAAACGTTTGAGGGGGTCTATTGTTTTTCATTCTCTCGACAATATAAAGTGGCAATTGCGTCGAACGCGTCGTTAGAATTTGACCCAAATGCACTAGTGTGTTTTTCTACTAGTATTGTCTGAGATTAAGTGGTAGGAATTCATCAATGTTTGATGCTCCTTTCACACTGATGATGTTTGTTATGTGTTAATGGTTACTTTTACAGAATTCATCTTCATTTGATGCTCTGATTAGTAATTAATCTTGGTTTCCTTTCTTCTAAAGATGCACTGGATATTCATCCACTGATTGATGCCTGTAGTGTAGTGGGGTTTCTTCTCCTTTCCATCTCTCATTTCATATCATTTATTTGTTGAGCATAGCACCTATTTTTCCTCAAATCTGTAGAAATAAACCAACCAATTGTTGGCTTTAAAAACATTGAAATTCATGCCTTGACTCCATTGCCCAATGGTACCTTTTCCCTGTTTGTCCTACCAACCCTTTTAAAACAAAAACAAACTTGTCCTATTGCAGAATCTGACCTCTATGCATTTATTCATGAAACCTTTGAGTTATTACTAGCCATTAGACATATGAGAGAGCCCTCTCTGGTTGTATAGGTCAAAATACAATCTAAAGTTGGTTGAAATAGTTACCTTGGGGTTTTCTTTGATACAACCCAAATAAATTTCCAAGTGTTAACATCCAGTACAAGCCTTTACTTCTTAATAAATCCTCCATTTGGGATTTCCATTAGAAGTAGTTGGTGCTGGTAAAAAAAATATTGCTTGAAGAAGACATATTAAATATGTAGATAATATTGATTTAATAACTGAAATTGATGATCTAGATGGAAATATCTTGAAAAATTATGTCGTCTTTAAAAAAAACGGCACTGAAAATAGACTTTGGATGTGAAAGTTATGCCCTTTTAAAAAAAGGCATAAACGATAACCAAAGGACCACGCGATGGTGTAAGTTTCTTTATGAAGTGACCCAATTTTATAAAAGGAAGTGGGGTTCACTTTTACAATGAAGTTACTTTATAAAAGAAAAGTTACATGCAAAATAAATAACTCTAAATATTAAAGCTACTTATAGTGATTCACTTTTATACTTGAAGTGAAATACACTTTACAAGGGAGCATGAACTTTTTCAAAAACAAGTAACAAAAGAGAGTCTTAAACTCAAGACCTCTTACTTAATAAGGAATTTTTTAACCAAATGGGCTAGCAAAACATATTGTATTATTTAGGAAGAGGATTGTTGTTGTTGTAATAGTAGTAGTAGTAAAAAAAAATGATTTTCACACAAGAAAAAAATGTTGTTGTTGTTGTACAAAAAACTCTTTTCACACAAGAAAAAATTGTTGTTGCTGTGCTAAATTTTTTTATTTACACACGATTTTTTTTATTCTCGATGAAAACAAGGGTTAGATATCGGTTAGCTTACCAAGAAAATCATCTTTTCCTATCTGTTTATGATTTGACGATATCACATGGGGCACAGGGAAAAGAAAATACACAGATATAAAAGAGTAGCAACCTGGAAACAAACAATATAAAATCGAAATAATACTCTGCAAAAATTTAAAAAGGGCGTATTCAGGATTTATACCTCTGAATCTAGCTGAAATGACCGTATCTTGGGCAAACATAAATCTTTTCAAGTGAAACGAAAAAAAATCCTAAATGAAGTGAGTGCTTTGGATGCAATGGAACAATCCTCTCCACCCATAAATGTATGAAAATGGAATAAAATAGAGATGAGGCAACTCAGCTTCACGATCTCGATTTACAACAGGAGCGAGTCTTCAAATAGGCTCTAATACCATGTTCGACAACACATGTATTCCAATAGAGGACGAACACCTTCAACAACCACTCACACAACTAGATCAAAGATCAACACACCAATTTTTTGACGTGGTAAAACCCTACGGGGAAACATCCATGGCCCCAACCAACACGATCACTTGGAGCAGTTTATTAATCCAAAAGAAAACGATTACAGATAGATTTTACAAGAGATTTTCTCACAATCGATCATCGGAAAATGAACTTCCATGCTCTTTAAATAGAGATCATGGACCAATCAGGTGTTAAGCCACAGATCAATGGTCGTTAAGATCAAGGAGAATATGAACCGTCGGATCACTCTATGTCGGGAACATATCGTGACTGTCGTATTTCCTAACTACAAATGCATACTAATTCATACTAAAGAAACACACTAAGAAACACACTTTTACTTAATGACACATTAGACCAGGTATATCTTAACTAATTCCTAAGTATCTAAATATACTAACAAGTTTGAACAAACTATTGGAAATTACAAGGATTTATGATATCAGACATGTGAAGAAGGAAAGGTGATCTGCAAGATGTAGTGATCTATGCTTGGGTAGTGCTTGAGAGAGAAACACAGAGTATTTATAATGACTACTTGATTAATGTTTCATGGAAGTATGTGTGAGATACATTCTGGTATACAATTAGATAGATTTATTATTATAAATGGCGCCAAGATTATGCACAAGCTATGGGGATTTGTTTGACGTCACAATCTTCATTTGGAACATGTAGTGTAGAGGCCATAGATAAATTTGTTGATGGGAAACAAACAATATGATGAGAATTCATGTGTGGGTTTCTTGGTCAATTGACAATATTATAAGCATAGAAATGTATCTTGTGCACTGATGGATTGAAGTTTGTAACATTGTTATGAAAAAATGAAGGCACAAAATGAAGTGGTGGTTCATGGGTTTATGAGCCAAGGTGAATGGCGCAATAAATTGTAGAAATAAAATGAATAAGTACTTGGTTCATGTAATTTTATACCTTGGAAGTATGACATCGAATAAATAAAAAATGAGGTCATGAATAAGTTTCCACATGGCCTGATAGAGTGTCGGTAGACCAACTTTTGATTCATGCCTTTGAAATGATGTAGGAATACCAAGACAATAGTTATGATGTTGAAATATACTTATTTCAAATTTTTTTTGGACAACACTAATGCTGGTTAGAATTTATAACCAAATCTAGTAGTGAGTGTTGGTTCTAATTACAATTAACTAGATGTTTTTAAAGAAGTGTGTTAGGCTTATATGTCTCCAAAATAATGTTTACAATGGAGGTACTAATGTGAGTTCTCATGTGGTGAACACTGTGGTTTTAAAATATGTTTCTAGTGGTGAAAAAATATTGTTTTGGGGACAACTTTCTTGATGCAAGAGAAAATAAAAGGAATGCTTCTAAGACATGAAAATAAATCTCAAGCAATCCATAAGGGTTGAAGGTGCATTCCAAATGTCTTAAATTATGGTGATAAAATCCACCAAGCAAAGTGAAGGTATGAATGAGAAATTGTAGTAAACTACACCCAAGATGATGAAATACAAGGAGACTCTCACTATTTGTGTCATGTTCTCTTGCAATCCCATGAGTACGCCTCTTTGTGATAAACTTATGGCTACCCACTAGAATACCTCTTTGCAAGTCATGGAAAAAGGGTTACCACCCTCCCAAGTCAGGAAACACATGGATTTGAACAAGTTGGATGACTCATGAAGATATATCACTCCAAACTAAGCTTCAACATCAACTTAGATGTCACACCCCTTGTTTTCTTATTGTTTAATTACCTTTGTGATTTGTGATTTTCGAGCATATAAGAGTTTCATAATGTTTTCATACTAAGGATATAAATAAAAAGGGGTATGAAAAATTCCATAAAAAAATGGATACCTAGGATATATGGTAAAAATAGGGGGTTTTAAAATTGTACATATGTATTGGGAGGGGGGTCAATAAAAGGATTTTAGGTTTTTTTTTCAATATTTAGTGAAATTAAGGGTATCCTTTATTATCCCACGAATGAATGTGCTATGTCACAATTTCAATGAGTGAAGCCCCCGTGAGCCTGCACAACCCAAAGAAATGAACCCCTTTCTTTTCCATGTAGTCCCTTGGGATGTTCCATTTCTCTCTAGGGATCTAGTGCATCTAGTAAGGAAATATCCATGTTGGAAACTCCAAGGATTCTCATATGTGGATAGTTCTTTCAAAACTTCCATCAATCTCATGCACACAAGCATACATTCCCTCCTGGAAGGATAAGAAATTCTTCTCAATCATCTAGCAATGGCTCTCTACCTCCAACCCATTCATTTGCATACCCATACTAATAGAAAATGAATTAGAAAGAATGAATGGATGATTAAAAATGAATGAAGAACCAAAGGAAATAGTGTAAGAGTGAATGATTCATTAACCAAGAACAAACCCCAAACATCCCATGGGAAGGGTTTATATAATTTTACTTGGAAATCAAGAACCACATGGCCTCCCCCAAGAAGC
>SNQJ01S0163512.1:0-21321 GCA_010110895.2 Picea sitchensis | reverse complement strand
CAACGTTCCATATCATATATATATTGGCCACCTAATTCCATTAACCATTGTATAACCATTTGCATTATCACTTTGCCAAAATGTGCCACCAATTATTCAACCACATGCATATAAATCGTGTAATTAAAAAACTATTTCATAGCTATTTTCTTGTTAGCTAGGACTTAATAGTATTGCAGAACTAGGTCTCTTTTGCATCAGATATAGTACTTTTCTCTTTCTCAAAACTGCCTTTCTACAATTTTCACTAACATATTTGTTATGCAGGTGTAATAAGAATAATCTGAAATGACATTAATGAATAGCATATGTCGTAGTAGTGTAAGCAACTGACCTTTCATAATATCATTTTATAACCAATAACACAAGATCTTCATCAACCTTGTGTCACACATTGTCTCAACATAAAAATTGCATAGATCTACTATTTAATAGTTCAAGGGGGTCCCACCTACTAGTATTATTAGTTTTAATATAATAGGCTTAAGCAACACTTTGCAGGCGAAACTATGTTGACGTTTTCAATCGTCAAAAATTTTGAGAACTTCTTATTGGTTCTCTATGTGGTCATCCACTTCTTGAAACTTCACTTTCCCTCTCGAGGGTGATGTTATGGATGAAGTATGATATCCATATAGTTCCATAAATGGGGAATTTTTTTATGAATTATGGAAGGAAATCTTGTAGAACCATTTCTCTAAGGGAAACCATTCGACCCATTGTGTATATTTATCACATGCAAAGAGATGAATATATCCTTGTTGAAATTTATTCATAATATCAGTTTTCCAATTGGATTGAGGATGGTAAGAGGATATGTAAGCCAATTCAATACCCAAACAAGAAAATAATGCAATCCAAACATTTCTAGTAAAAATTGGATCTCTATCACTAACAATGATCTTGGGGATTCCATGCAGCTTTTGAACTATTTACATGAATGATGTGGCTACTATACTTTATTCAAAAGGATGAGAAAGAGAAAAAATGGGAATAATTTCTGAGTTGATCCATTACTACCACAATGGAATTATTTTCTTTAGACTTGAGTGGAGTTATAATAAAATCCATTGAAACATCTTCCCAATGTTGACTTGGTATAGATAGTGTTCGAAGGATACTCAAGGTCTTGATTGTTTCTCCCTTATTCGATTGGTAGATCACACATTCAACTGTAAATTTTTAAATATTAGTTTTAATACCTTCCCAAAACAAATCCTTCTTGATCATGAGGTAAGTTTTCAAGCATCATAAATTTCCTCCTATAGTCAAAACCTAGCATATCTATAACCCATTATTTTTCTCTTCTGAAGATAATCTATGTTCCAAGAAGTACATCAAGCTATCATGATCTATTTTTTTACCTTGAAGTGTCTTCCTATTCGGTAAGGGTGTCATTTCTTAAATACATGTAATATGGACAACATTTCCTTTCCATAAATTCTTTCAAGTAAGTTATTTCCTTTAAGATGACTTATTTCAAGGAAAGTGGCATTTCTTCTTGCATTAAAGGTGCACCAATTCCATGTATTGATGCATCGCACTCCACAATAAAGTTTTTGGTGAAGTTAGGTGTGGCCAAGACATGAGTCGTACACATAGACTCCTTAAAATTTTCAAAAGATTTGGTTGTTTCTTGAGTCCAAGAAAATGAATCCCTTTTTAATAACGTTATTCGAGGTGATTCTATTTGACCATAATTCTTGAAAACTTGTGGTAATATCCCATCAATCATAATAATCCTCTAATATTATTCAAGGTTTTTTGAATTATTCATTTCATCATATCTTTAATTTTTTTAGTGTCCATTTTGACATCATGAGATACAATATGACCCAAACGTTCCACTTCTTGAACCCCAAAGGCACACTAAAAAAGATTTACATATAGTTGTTTCTCTTCCATTAGTTTTAATACCATGTCAGAATGTTGTACATGATATTTCCAAGATTTTTTTTAGATTAGTGTGTCATTAAAAAATACTAACACAAATTTCTAAGGAAGGGTTTGAAAATATAATTAATCAAGATTTGAAATTTCCTTTATGTGTTCTAAAGTTTGTTTTGGTGATGTATTCTTGCTTCATTTTGATTTGTTGATATCCAAAATAGAGATCTAACTTAGTAAAGAAAATTTATACTTTGAATTCATCTAATAATTCATCAATGACATGAATAAGAAACTTATCTTTAATGGTCATTTTGTTGAGCTGCCTATAATCTACACACATATTCCATGAACCTTCCTTTATTTTAACCATCACCACTAGTGGATAGAAATCACTTTGGATAGGTCAAATGATGCCAACCTATAACATTTCTCGAATCATACACTCAATCTCACTATTTTGTGTATATGGGTATCTGTAAGGCATGATGTTGGGTGGCACACTTCCCAATTGAGAATGAATAACATGGTCATGATCTTAAGTAGGTGGAATACCCTTAGGAATCTCTCCAAATCCCTTGAAATTATTTTTTATAACTTTTTGGAGATCTATTAGAGTAGAGGGTCTTGATGTTTGAACATCAAGTGAGAATAATTGTGAAATTATACCATGGTGTCAATTTTTTAGTAATTTTTTCATGTTTTTAGAGATTACAACTATATGTGGTTTCCCTTCGATACCTTTGAGTTCAATTTCATTTCCTTCTAAGGAAAACATCATGAAAAGTTTCTAAAAATCAAGAGTCATGATTCCTAACTATTGTAACCATTAGACCCCTAATACCACATCAACACCACCCATTTGGATCACAATAATGGAACTATCCAATAAATACTCCCCCATGTTGAGCTTAATACTATGGTAATTCCCTGAACAATTTATGGTACCTCCATCTGGAATCATTACTTGAAACGTTGGTGTTGGAAATATAAAGAAATTAAGAAGTTTCACTAATTTGCAATAAATAAAGTTATAGGTACTAGCAGAATTAATCAACACTATTACCTTTTAATTTTTTATATATACTTATATAATGAGGGTTTGTGGAGTACCGATGCCAACTAATCGATGACAAGATATGGTTAGAGTAGTCTCTTCTAGTTTTAAATCTTGCAATGGTTCCAATTCTTGATCTTCTTCCTCTTTACCATCTATCTAGAATAATTTATTCCCATCACATATATGTCCCTTATTGTACATGATATAAAAATTGAGACTTGATCCCTTTTCTCTTCTTTCATTCATTTAATGAGGTATCAACCTCGTACTTTGAGTGATGTTAAGAGAGGGATAATTGTTCTCTCTATAGTTGTTAGTGTCCACTCTTCCAGTAGCCATATTTTTACTTTCAACTTTACTTACCACATTGGAAGCATGATCTAGTTATTTAGGTCCAACGAGATGTGCCTTGTGTTGAATACTCTAATTTAAAGTTTCCATAAAGATATCTATAAAATTATCCTTTCAAATGTTCTTTATCATGAGACTTAGCTTTTGGAATTATTGAATGTTATCTATAATTGGGTCTCTTTGTCGTAGATTTATCAATCGAGTAAATATTTATTTATCTTAATACCCCATAATGTGATATCAATTCATCCATAAAAATGGACCAAGAGACAACAACATCATTTTTTCATTCACAATTCCATTGGTACCAAACAAATTGATCCATTTATAAACACAAGGATGCAAGAGTTACCTTTTGTAAAGTTGGAACTTGATGTAGATCAAAGGATTATTCCATCTGGAATATCCACGTTATAAGATATTTACATCAATTTTTCTTATATAAATCTTGGTAATTATGTATTTACTTGGTGTTGATTTGAATCCCCAATGATGAGGATCTTGGAGTGATGAATGATCATGATTATGGGACTCAATCTTTATGTTCTCCACATTGTTCTGCCTTTTTTCATGATTTGCTTGCATCCAAATATCTCCTTTATGGAATATCTCAACTAGGATTGCAATATAACGAATAATATTGAATTTTGTAATTGTTCCATATTTTTATCCATATTTGCATCCCTCAAAATATGTAGTTGTTCCATATTTTGTTCCATGGAATTTTGTAATTGCTCCATCTTTTGATCCCCAAAATTTTGTAATTGTTCCTTCTTTTGTTCCATGGAATTTTGCAATAGTTCCATATTTTTATCCATTTTTACTTTAATTAATTATTTCTCATGTGACAAATCAACCCTTTTGAATAAAACATTACCCATTTACTTAAATTGGTTCTCCAATTTGGATAGTTTGTTTTGCATCTCTTCAATTTCTTCATGAGCCATGGTTGAAGTCTCTCGAGGTTTAATTAGTGTAGTATATTTTGGAACATCCTCTGTCATATGGGATAATAATAATATTTATCTATATTTATTCTATATTCAACTTTACCACACTTTTTGAATAACTATAAATATATCTTCTAATAACATTTATGTCAATTGTAAATTATGTACCTTTAAAACATTGATTTAGATAATGTTCTACAAGATTATATTGCACTTATAAATATGAAATTTATGCACCTTTGATTTTTAAATTTTATTATGTGGTATTATGATATTATTGTTTTCAATGCCCCATGTTCAATTAACTATGATATGTGAAGAAAAAGTTATGATAACTTTCCCAAAAATAATTATTTGTGTTCCTTTCGAGAGAGTGAAATTGTAAATCTTGCAATTATGAAATTATAGTGAATCAAAACTTGAAATTTCTACCATAGGTACTTGAATATGTTTCCTTGGACTCTTGAAAATTTCATAGTCTCAAAATTAACCAAAAAAAGGTTATAAAAAGAAATCACATATGACTTATTTAATACTAATTTTAGGACTAGTAAAAAACCCTAACTTACACATGCTATATATTAGAAATTATAGTGAAAAAATATAATTTTTTTTTATCAAAAGTACTTGGATATAGATAATTAGGGTTCTAGAAATTTTAGAATTTGAAACATCACCAAAAAGAGCTATAGAAAATATTTCAAGATGACTCATTTGAGACTAATTCCAGGATCAATCAAAATACTTAAACTATATAGGCTATAACTCCTAAAGTGTAGTGAATGCAAAACTAAAATTTTGACAATAGGTACTTTACTATGTATACTTAGTCTCCCAAAATTTTACTATTTGAAAATTTCCATAAAAAAATTATAGTGAAAATACCAAGATGACTCAATTGAATGAGAAAAACCCTAGGATTGTATGCTTGAATACCAATTTCTATACATCAAACACCCAAAATAGAATAAAAATAGAAAAATAAGTAACTCCATGTTTTGATAATAATATAATAATGATTGCAAAGCCTATTTGAGGGGGAAACCTCATTTTACAATAGAACAAATGTACAAGATAAGATTATTTTAAAACTATGTCTCCTTGATATATATAAGAGACAAAGGGTACACTTACAATTTAAGGGTCTATCTGACAACACTAATACAAAAAAATGTAATAATTCAATATATAGGGATTTACATGGAGATTTTTGAACATGTGGCTTTATGTAGGGATTAATTATATATTTCAAGTGTAGGGGGAGTGGTTCCTTAAATATTGTATTTTCATCTTGGGGGAACACGGGAAGGGTCACCTGACACTTTTTAAAGATCACTATTGTAATTTAGAAAGAGGCTTTGGAATATTTCAGCAATCCTTCCTCAATATTAGTATTCTCGTGGAGATATTGGAAGGATCAGTTGACCTTTTAAAAAGAATAATATTCATATCTAAGCGGAACATGGGGAATGGTAGGTCAACACTTTTTTAAGATTAGTGTTCTTGTCAATTTTTTTAGGAATCTAGGGAAAGGTTCAATCAGCCTTTCTTAAATATTAGTATTCTCATTAAGTGGGAGACCAGAGAAGATTTGAAAACCCTTCCTCAATAATAACCTCCTCGTAAAGGAGGAATAAGGGGAATGGTTAGTTGAAACTTTATTGGGCATAGTTCTCTCCTCATAGGGAATATCAGGGAGGGGTCAATAGACCTACCTCAAGGATAATATTCTCATTTAAAATGATTTTGGTGAAGGGTCACCTAAACCTTCCTCAAACATATTATTCATGTTTAGGGGGAGCTTAAAGAAAGGTCAATTTACATTTCCTTATGACTAGTATTTTTTTCTATAGGGATCTCAAGGAAGGGTCAACCAACCCTTCTTCAATAATAGTATTCACATATAAGGGGAGATAGAGGAATGGTTAGTCGACGCTTCCTCAATATTAGTATTATTTTTGAGGGGGAGACTTGTGAAAGGTGGATCGACCCTTCCTCAAGAATAATATTTCATGTCTAGGGTAAGCCTATGAGAAGTTCCGATCAACCCTTTCTATAGATTAGTATTTGCATCAGGGTTAAGCTTGAGGAAGGGCCAACCAAACCTTTATCAAGGATATTATTTGTGTCTAGGGATAGCATAGGCAACATTTATTAGACATTCTCCCAATATTAGTATTTTCATCAAGATTAAACTTGAAGAAGGGGGAGCATGATTAAGTTTGATCAACCATTTCTCAATCTTATATCCAAATTGATGGGGATATTGAAGAAGGTAAGGATTGTTCAACCCTTCTCTACATATACGCTTGATAATACTACCATGCTTGAGGAGGGGTTAGGTGATCTTCTCCCATGCCACCCCTCAATAATAATATTATTCTTGAGGCAGAGTCAACTAACCCTTCATCAAGCATAGTATTTTTATTGAGGGGAAGCACGAGAGAGGGTTATATGAACCTTACTCAAGAATAGTAATATCGTTGAGAAGGAAAAAGGGGAAGGGTTCACTAATCCTTCCTAAATAATACTATTCTCATCATGAGGGATCCTAAGCAAGGTTCGATCAAACCTCCTCAAGATTAACATTCATGTTGAGGGGGATCCTAAGGAAGGATAAGACAATCATTCCTCAATATTAGTATTCACATCGAGGAGGAGATTGGGGAAGGGAATTAAAGAACATTATTATCGTTAAAGGGAGGCACTTTGAAGGATCAACCAACCCTTCCTCAAGAAAAATATTTGTTGGAACACTGAGAGCGGGGGGGATGAATCAATATGATAATTTTTTACCACTTTCAATCAAAATATATAAAATTCAACTTTATTAGCAATATATCATTTATGATTGCATTCAATATATCATGAGCATATAATTATAAGAATTAACATTCAACAATATCACATTAGATACATAATACACCATAATTTACATGGAAAACCAAATGGGAGAAAACCACATAATACTTTCTTATATATATCAAGAATACATTCATAGGAAGCACCAAGTTCCAAATTCTCTAGAACTAACTAGAAGTAGGATCCAACCCCCTATTTACATACTCTAACCTGAAGGAATCTACAACTCCTTGAATTGTTCACCTACAACTGGAAGGAGACTCCAACCCCCTAGTTTACAGTCTCCAACCTAAAGGAAGATCCAACTCCCTAGGTTCTATATCTCCAACCAGGAGGAGGATATGGCCCCCTTATTTATAGGCTCCAACCTAAAGGAATATCCAACTCCCTAAGTTTTCTGACATCAACTAAAAGGAGGTTACAACCCCCTTTCTATGCCCCATCCCGCCACATAGAAATATAAGTGTAGACTCAACCTGTCACTACCACCGATCAACCTGTCACTACCACCAATCAACCTGTAACTACCACTTTCACTGATACAAAAACCTGCCACTATCACTATCACTATCACATTAAATTGTCACTATCACATCAATCTGTCATTATCATTGTCATGTCAACCTGTCACTAATGATCAAGCAATCATCCAACCTATCACTATCCCTATCACTATCACTGTCACTATCACTATCACTGATATACCATCATCAACCAACTATAAACAAATCCATTCAGATGGATACCAAAGCCATCACCATACCATTTACATCAATCATGTATGAAAACATGCACCATACCATGTACATCATCCATGTACCAAAAATTGTACCATACCATGTACATCAATCATGTACTAGAACCTGTTCCAAACCATGTACATTGACCATGTACCAGAACATGTACCTTACCATGTACCAAAACATGTACCATACCATGTACCAAGATCACCAAGAAATGCCTCTAGTAATGTACAATATCATCATCAACACATGAAGCATAATATTACCAATATGTGTCTCAATATCACCAATCATGTACCATGGGATATGCCAAGTGTAGGTACCATAAAATCAATGGTCAACCATACACCTCAATTTTATACTAAAACCATGCACCATGTACCAAGCATAATTTTAAGGATGGAAATTTATAATAAAATGTAGAAACCTAGGCTAATCTTAATAGTCCTTAATATACAAAATGTAAAATGTTTGGTGATATTTTTTTTTTAAATATTCAAATTTCTAAGGTAAAATAATTTTATTCTATGGAATTTGGGTGAATCATTTTTAGAAAAATGGAATTTGGCGAATTGTTTTTTGGGAAAACCATGGAAAATTAGCCATCTGGCAAGCTTCAGCCCCTAAAATCATCTATGCCATGTACCAGACATCAACTATGTACCACATTATGTGCCTCAACCAAGCACTAAGGAATGTGCCTCATACATATGCCATATCACTCATGACATATCAAGAAATCATGACATACACCATATACAATAACATATCGTCAATGAAGTTCCTCAACCAAGTACCATAATATGTGATAACATTACCATGACATATACCAAAATAGATACCAAGGTACCATAACATCCCTCAAACATGTAGCTAATATGTACCTCAAACCATGTGCCTCAAGCATGTGCCATTATCCATAAACTATTTACCAAGAGATACCATCAAACATGTGCAATATCACTCATGATATTCCTCAATAATATACCATACAAAAGACCATGTTCCAAGTATCCAAGATTTTCCTCAAGGAATATAACAAAACTCACAAATAAACCAAAGATGACATAGGCACGCCAGCCAGGGCACGTCCGCTCACAGGATATTCTCTTCCTTTGGCCCGAAGAACACTAACCAGTTCTTCAAATTCCCTATCAAAAATTCTTCACCTACAGAACTCTTCGCGAGATCTCCCTGTTCAAATCAGGAAAACGGACTTCATGGGATCGCGAGTCCCGTGGTCACATGGTTTTAGATTCTCAAAACCCCGAACCCCGATGCAAGTCAACACTAACCTTTACCTTTCCTTGTTGGGACTTCTACTATCGTGATTTCGCTACTCGCAACAGCAGCGACTCAGTTCTATGACTCTCGATGCTCGATGCACCGAAACTCCAACACACGCGTGAGCTGTCCCTTCAACTTTCTGTCACTTCTATCAGGATTTTGAACTTCACAGGATTGCAAGTCCTGATGTCAATGCTTCGACACTTCTTGCTACAAAAACCTGATAGCTTGTGCCACCTGTCTTCCACTTCGACTCTTGTGGTCCCACACTGCTCTTCCCCGTCGAGATATCACATTTCGCGATTCCAAGCTACAAGAGTATCTTGTCCTCAAAATCTCTGTTGCTACGAACTCGGACTTCTTTGGATCTTCTGACACGCGTCGCAAACAATGGATGGTTCTGGGCTCGTTGGGATATCGTGTCTCGTGATATCGCAATTCCTGTTGCAAGAATTTGGAGGTTCGATCTACGAACCCTTGATACACGATGTGCGAGTGGATCCAATGGTCCTGGCTGACTTGGACCAACACTCTATCTGTCCTAAGCTTAACCCTTTAGGAATACACCACTCTATCTCCCCTGCACATCCACATGATTTGATGACTCACGGAGGTTCGCGGGTTCTCCTCTGAGAATACCGACCATCCGTTTCTTCTAGATAAATTCTGCGAAAGGATCAAGTGTTCCTTTCCACGAAACTTGTTCACCTAATCGCAAACTTGTGACGCTTCCCTCGAACTTCAAGTCATAACTTGTCCTTGATGTTCTTCAACAAAATCTAAGGCCTATCCTTCCTGAGATTTTCCCACAACTTTAAGTCTTCGGAAAAAAAAAACCCTTTTGTACGCACTCCTTGCGGAAAATCTTCAACCACGTCTAAGTGTTGAAGCTCCTCGACTCTGCTCATGCCTGCAGTAGCAATCCTTTAATACTTCACTCAAGTTCGCAACCCTACGACTTTTATACGGCCTATGCACTCCTTGCATGGCTCCGTAACCCAAATTCCACTTCTGGGTGAACGAGAATCAAAGTTGTCTCTATTTGAACCCTCTATCAATGCACTCCTTGCTGACATTTCAATTGCACTCCTTGCAAGAATTCTCTTGCTCAAATAGAGAAACAATTGAAACTCATTCCTTCTTCCCTTCAGACTTCAATTCAACCATGAAATAATATACACAGCATATAAAAGAAAATGTGTAACAGGAAGCAAACATTCAAATGAGCATAACATCAATACAGAGAACAACACAAACCATGAATCTGAATCAAATCTTTCTTCTATTAATTCAAATATCTATACATGGGTGTTCTTTTCATAGCTCTCTACTTTCCCTTCTTCCTGAATTCTCCAAAATTCCTTAATTATGTTACAATGCACAATGAGGGTGTCTATATCCCGTTTCCCTCTTACTTCCTAAACTGTCTAGTCTAGAATTTAAAATCCTATCTACCCGCATTAACTATATTAAATGTCGTCTATCTATTAAGGATGAGAGCTATGCGCTCAAGGTCCATTTACAATATACAAGTGTGCCTCATATTAAATGACTCATTTAATATCGTGCAACAACTTCCAAGGTAATTTCAAAATCTGTGTTGGCTTATCCAACTGTCTTCCACTTCTACGTTGGCTTGCTTGATGAGTCGGTGATGCTCCTGCATCATACTCCCTCACTTGAAAATTTTCATGGGCTCCTGTCCATGAGCTCCTGCACGGTATATCCATGCTTCAAAATCTCTTCTTTGTTCTCCCAGTTGGCATCTTCCATTGGATGGCTGTTCCATTTGACCAGATACTCATACTATTCTTTCCTCCCGGTCTTCTTAACCACTCTCTTGTCCAGTATGCATTCCATTTGCGGCTTCTCTGCAACTAGCATCTGCTTCATCCACCAGATCACCGGCTGTTTTGTTCCAGTTTCTGCTTCTCCAGTCCTATATGGGTATAAATCTGCGACATTGAATATCAGAGATATTCCGATCCCATCCGGTAACTCGATCTCATAATCATTTTCCCCCAATTTCTTTAGGACCTTGCATGGCCCGATTTTCTTCATTTTCAATTTATTGTATGTTCCTCTTAGGAACCTCTCTTTCCTCAAGTGCGCTAGAACTAATTCACCAACCTCGAACTGAATTTGTCTCTTCCTCTAATTGTCTCTATGCTTATACTCCTGACTTGAATTTAGCAGTCGCTTCTTCACCTAGTCATGAAGTTCCTTCATCGCCTCTGTGAATTCTTCGGCACTTGCTCTCCTAGTCGCAGTCTGTTTTGGATACCTTAATTCAAAAACTCCTCTCGGCTGCATCCCATACACAATCTGAAATGGACTCTGCCCTGTGCTCCTGTTCACTGAGTCATTATAAGAAAACTCTATCTGCAACAATATACTATCCCACTGGCTGTGGTGCTTTGTCACCAAGCTTCTCAGCAAGTCTCCCAGACTTATATTCACCACTTCTATTTGCCCATCTGTCTGAGGATGATAAGTAGAACTAAACAACAAGTTAGTCCCCAGCTTCTTCCATAATGTCCTCCAGAAATGTCCCATGAACTTTGTATCTCTGTTCGAAACTACACTTCTTGGTAAGCCATGAAGTCGAATGGCCTCTTTGAAAAACAAATTTTGCGATGTGAGTCGCATCACTGGTTTTCTGGCATGGGATAAAATGTTCCATCTTGGAAAATCTATCCACTACCACAAAGATTGAATCAAATCCTCTTTGCATTCTTGGCAATCCCAATACAAAATCCATGTTGATTTCATCCCACGTCCTCTCGGGTATGGGTAATGGTTGATAGAATCCTGCATTCTGCTTTCTCCCCTTTGATTGCTGGCAAATTCTGCATCTGTCTACAAACCGCTTGACCTCTGACCACATCCCTGGCCAAAAGTATGATTCACTCAGCTTTTCAAATGTCTTGTCATGACCAAAATGCCCTGCCAAGCCTCCGTTGTGTTTCTCCTTTAACAGATTCTCCCTCATGGAGCAATTTGGAATACAAAATTGATTGCCTCTGAACAATAATCCTTCTTGGATCATATAGTCTGTCCAAGGGCTTCTATCTCTGGGAACTGGGTTCTCAGCTGCTTCATATGCCTCCTTAAAATCTGGATCATCTGCATACATGTCCCTGAGATCATCAAAGCCTAACATCCTGAATTTGAACTCTTGCATCAACAAACATTTCCTGCTCAAAGCATCAGCCACTTTGTTAGCAGTACCAGAAATACGCTTAATTACAAAAGTGAAATTCTATATGTATTCGACCCATTTAACATGCCTCTGATTCAACTTCTCCTGTTAAGTCACAAATTGTAATGCATGGTTATCACTATATAACACAAATTCCTTTGGAATCAAATAGTGCCTCCATCTTTTCAATGCCTGTATGATAGCATAAAATTCCTTATCATACGTGGAGTACTTCAATCTCACCTCATTCAACTTCTCGCTGAAATATGAAATCGACCTCTCTTCCTGACCCAAGACCGCTCCTATTGCAAACCCGCTTGCATCACATTTTACTTGAAACGTCTTTTGGAAATCCGGCAACACCAGAATTGGTTGTTCCGTGATCTTTCGTTTCAACAATTTGAAACTTTTCTCTGCCTCTTTAGTCCAGTGAAAAGATATATGTCTTTTCCTGACTGTGTCCATCATCACTACACTAATACCACTAAAATTTATGATGAACTTCCGGTAGAAGCTAGCCAGTCCATGAAAATTCCTCACCTCAAAAATATTTCTCGGTGATGGCCAATTCTTGATCACTTCTACCTTATATGGATCCATCCTCAACTCATTCGCTAAAATAACAAAACCCAGATAAATGATCTCTGTCTTCATGAATGAGGACTTCTTCATATTAATCAACAGCTTCTCCCGCTGTAGCTTCTTCATTACCGTAGCTAAATGCTTCAGATGTTCTACCCTTGTCTTGCTGAAAATCAGTATATCATCCAGATATACGATGACAAATTTTCCGATGAAATCCTTCAGGACTTCATTCATCAACCTCATAAAGGTACTCAGTGCATTCGTCAAGCCAAATGACATGACTATCCATTCATACAAACCTTTTTTTGTCTTGAACGTTGTTTTCCACTCATCGCCTTCCCTCATGCGAATCTCGTGATATCCACTCTTCAGATCAATCTTTGAAAAGTATTTTTCTTCGCTCAAGAAATCCATTAAATCATCCATCTATGGAAATGGAAAACTGTATCTGATGGTTATCTTGTTGATCACCCTTGATTCGGTACAGATTCTCCTACCCTCGTATTTTTTTGGACTGAGTACCGTTGGAACAACACACGGGCTGAAACTTTCTCTGACCAATCCTTTGTCTAGCAGCTCCTAGACCTACCTCTTGACCTCTTCATTTTCTTGCGGCATCAACTTGTATGCAGCTTTGTTTGGAAAACTAGCTCTTGGTATGAGGTCTACATGATGACTCACACTCCTCATCGGTGGCAACGAACGAGGTAACGTCCACCACGATATCAACGAACTCTTCCAGTAGTTCCTGAATCTCCTCTGGTAGATCATCCACTCCTGTGCTAGTCAAAACAATCCTCAGTTTCCTAACCACAAAGAATTGTGGATCTTCTTTCTTCTTCACCTCCGTAAGAAGCTCCTTCCCACTCATGAGAAGTATTGTGTTGCTTACTTCCGGATTCACCTCCTCATCCTTTATTGGAAGAAACATGTGTGTACTCCCATTCTTCTCTAGAGTATACGTATTCATCTTCCCATCATGAATTATGTTCCTGTCATATTTCCATGGTCTACCCAACAATAAATGACAGACATCCATAGGAATGACATCACATAGTACTTTATCATTATACCCTCCTATTTTGAATTCAACTAAACATTGTTTAGTGACACTTACTTGATGTCCCTTCTGTAGCCATGAAACTTTGTATGGACTCAGGTGATTAGTTCTCTCCAGCTCCATCTTCTCTACCATCTCCGTAGATACGAGATTATTTGTGCTACCACTGTCCTCGATAGCATTGCATACCCTGTCCTTGGTCTTGCAAGCTGTTCTGAAAAGTCTGGTCCTTTGAACTGAACTTTCCACCTCCTTCTCAGGTGTCAAAAGGACTTTTCACATCGTCAGCGATCTTCTTCCTTCTGCGTCTTCTACCTCAACATCTCACCTTTGTGCTTCGGCGATGTGAGCTTCTCCAATTTCCTTCTTTTTATCTAGACACTCGTAATACTTGTGCCCATTATTTCCACATGTGAAGCATGTGATTCCTCCACCTGTTCCTCTTCCTCTACCTCTGGTATGAGGAAACATGTGATTATCAACATATCCTCTGCTTTGATCTATATGCTTCCCTCTCTGTTTAACGTATGGCCCTCATTGTGAGGTTCCACCTCTCTCAACTTTACCCTGAGGTTTCTTCCATTCCTCCTTGGGCTTCTGGTTTCTTTCCTGGGCAACTCACTTGCCTCTGGGCTGACTTCTTCCTCGGCCCCTTTGTCCTTGCTTACAGCTCAGCTTCTCCTCAGCTTTCAAAGCCATTTGATAAGCATCCTCCACCGTTCGGATGGTTACCATGCTCATTTCATCTTGGATATCATATCTCAGAAAATTCATATACCTGGCAACTTTCTCATCATCGCTCTCTCGATGACCTGCCCTGATGTTTAGTCGATAGAATTCTTCTGTGTATTCTTTCACTGTCATCAGCTTCTATCTCAGGTTATGCATTCTCCTGAACATAGTGATTTGATAGTCTCTTGGGATGAACTTTGCCTTCATCTTTGCAATCATTCGATCCCAACTTTTAATTTTATTCTTACCTTTGCAGCGTCTATCTACTTGTAGCTCGTCCCACCATAATGTTGTGTCTCCCTTCAATATTGTGACAACATGTTTGACTTTCTTATCCTCTTCGACATATTCATAGTCGAAGTATGTGTCAAGAGCTCTAATCCAATCTAGAAGTTCTTCTGCATCCAGATTCCCCTCATAGAATGGAATGTCCATCTTTTCCTTTGCACCCATCCTTGCAATAGCTTTGATTAGACGTTCATTCGCTGCATCCTCGACTGCAACTTCCTCTTCTCATTCAGCCTCAATTTTGTTGCCATAATCACTAAGATCCCCCGCACCGGCTTTGCATCTTTGCGCTGTCTCCATGTCTTCAATTCTTGCTCGGAGATCACACATTTGTCTTTCTATGGCTGGATCTACCATCTTCCTACCTCTCCATCGTGACATTTCCCTATCCTTTGGATCGGGTGATTGTCTGTCTCTCCTTGGTGGCATGGTGAATTTCTCTTTCTTCTCTACTACAGAAAGCAAAGAAACTTCCTTTCTCTGATACCACTCTGACGTAGGCATGCCATCCAGGGCACGTCCACTCACAGGATCTTCTCTTCCTTCGGCCTGAAGAACACTAACCGATTCTTCAAATTCCCTATCGGAAATTCTTCACCCATAGAACTCTTCGCGAGATCTCCCTGTTCAAATCGGGAAATCAGACTTCGCGGGATTGCAAGCCCCGTGGTCGCGTGGTTTTAGATTCTCAAAATGCTGAACCCCAATGCAAGTCAATGTTGACCTTTACCTTTCCCTGTCGGGACTTCTACTATCACGATTTTGCTACTCTCGACGTCAGCGACTCGGTTCTCCAACTCCCGATTCCCGATGCACCGAAACTCCAACACATGCGTGAGCTATCCCTTCAACTTTCCGTCACTTCTATCATGATTTCGGACTTCATGGGATCGCGAGTCCTAATTTCAATGCTTCAACACTTATTTCTACGAAAACCCGATATCTTGTGCCACCTGTCTTCCACTCCGACTCTTGTGGTCCCACACTGCTCTTCCCCATCGGGATATCGCATTTCACAATTCCAAGCTACAAGAGTATCCTGTCCTCAAAATATCCGATGCTCCGAACTCTGACTTCTTTGGATCTTTTGACATGCATCCCAAACAATGGAAGGTTCTAGGCTCGTTGGGATATCGCGTCTCGTGATATCACAATTCCTGTTGCAATAATTTGGAGGTTCGATCTACGAACCCCCGATACATGATGTGCGAGTGGATCCAACGGTCCTGGCTGACTTGGATCAATGCTCTATCTGTCCTAAGTTTAACCCTTTGGGAATACACCACTGTATCTCCCCTGCACATCCACACGATATGATGACTCGAGGAGTTTTGCGGGTTCTCCTCTGAGAATACCGACCGTTCGTTTCTTCCAAATAAATTCTGCGAAAGGATCAAGTGTTCCTTTCCACAAAACTTATTCACCTAATCGAAAACTTGTGATGCTTCCCTCGAAATTCAAGTTAAAACTTGTCCTTGTTGTTCTTCAACAAACTCTAAGGCCTATCCTTCCTGAGCTTTTCCCACAGCTTTAAGTCTTCGAAAAAAAAACCCCTTTTTCACGCACTCCTTGCGACAAATCTTCAACCACATCTAAGTGTTGAAGCTCCTCGACTCTTCTCACGCTTGCAGCAATAGTCCTTCAATACTTCACTCAGGTTCGCAACCCTGTGACTTTTATCTGGCCTGCGCACTCCTTACACAGCTCCGTAACCCAAATTCCACTTCTGGGTGAACGAGAATCAAAGTTGTCTCTATTTGAACCCTTTGTCAATGCACTCCTTGTGGACAATTCAACTACACTCCTTGCAGGAATTCTCTGGCTCAAATAGAGAAACAATTGAAACTCATTCCTTCTTCCCTTCAGACTTCAATTCAACCATGAAATCATATACACAACATATAAAAGCAAATGTGTAACAGGAAGAAAACATTCAAATGAGCATAACATCAATACAGAGAACAACACAAACCATGAATCTGAATCAAAGCTTTCTTCTATTAATTCAAATATCTATACATGGGTGTTCTTTTCACAGCTCTCTGCTTTCCCTTCTTCCTAAATTCTCCAGAATTCCTGAATTATGTTACAATGCACAATGAGGGTGTCTATATCCCATTTCCATCTTGCTTCTTAAACTGTCTAGTCTAGAATTTAAAATCCTATCTACCCGCATTAACTATATTAAATGTCATCTATCTATTAAGGACGAGAGCTATCCACTGAAGGTCCATTTACAATATACAAGTGCACCTCATCTTAAATGACTCATTTAAGATTGTGCAACAACTTCCAAGGCAATTTCAAAATTTGTGTTGGCTTATCCAGCTGTCTTCCGCTTCCACGCTGGCTCGCTTGATGAGTCGGTGATGCTCTTGCATCAAAAGACATACCTTAAGAATGCACCATAACATCACCAACATGTAACCCTCAAAAAATGCATATAAACATACCTTTAAACATGTATCTGATCTCATACACAAAATTTTATACCTATAACTCTTCCTTGGCCTCATAAGCCTCTTACTAGCATCCCCCCAAAATTTTCCTTAGCCTTGCAGGACTAAGACCAGTCGACTAGAGAGGCCTCGTAGGACAAGGGCCATACAACCCGTAGGGGTGTCTCATGGGACACCAATAGTATGACCTGTGGGGGTTATCCAAACTGGGGTTTCTCAAAAACCCTCACTCTCCTTTTCCATCCCGAAACCTTCACCTTCGCACTTGCTTCACTGTCTTAGAATCACTGTAACATATTCACTAATAGATCACTTTTTCACTTAGAATATATTCAATAAACTTGTGTGTGTGAATACACTTATGAAAGAATTCTTGAAGTGTATTTATGCCTTTTAAAAGTAACTTCTTTCCTTAAATTTAGGGGAAACCTATGATTTCTTATTAAACCACTTTACCCTTTAATTAATGATTTGTAATTGTTTAGGGTATTCTTAGCCATTCTTTGGGGCTTTCAACTTCATGATCTCATAAATCCTTAATTGTGAGGAACTACATGATGTACCACCTACCATTGGAAATGGTATGATGAGGAATATATGAGTGTGCTACTTGCATTTACATTGTCCTTCGTATCTTTATTCCTCAAACAACTTCGGGCTTCATGAGCACACCTCAAGGGATTCTTGGATACTTCTTCAAATGCACCCATCACATTTGTTGACATCAATGACAACCACTTATGTTGACATCAATGAAAACAATCTATCCAACAACATCAATGAGAATTAACTATCCAACAATCTCCCCCTTTGGCATTGATGGAAACACTCATACTCCAAAAATCATGGTCCACTTGTGACCAATCCTCCTAATATTTCTGTCCTCATGTTTCTCTTCCCCTTTGACATCAATGGAAAAGGGTATCTGTTTGGGTCTGCTCTACCTATCTTCATGCTTATGATATTTCTTTGTTGATATTTCTCTTCCTTCCTCTTTGACATCATATGCAAAAGGCTAACTCCCCTTGTTTACATGTCTTCCCCTATATTCATGCTTCTAATCCAGTCTCTTTCTATGACAATTTCTCTACCCTTGAATTATCTACAATATTACGTGTAGATCAATGTGGGGCTTCCTGTACTTTCTATGTTTCCTCTCTTTTGGTGCTTATTTTCCATTGGTTATTTGTCTTGTAATTCACTAACATATATAAAAAGCATTCAAAAATTATTTGACTTCAAATCTTCAAGGGTTGTCAAGTTCACATCAATGACCCTTCTTTTTAACAATTTTCCTTTGATGGTATGGATTATGTTGACGATTTCTCTTCCCATGTTATTTTTTTCCTTTCACTTATTTCCTTCTTGTGACTAACTGATTCCACCTATCAATATGCTTTCATTCACCATTATGCATCTACTCTGACTCATGTCTTTTGTACCTGCCAAGTGTCTCATGAATTCATCTTTTTCCATATGTCATAAAACTATCCATGATTCAGATACTCAACTGCATACAATGTTGGCACATATGCCACTTTACCTTTATGAATACTTCTTCACATATCTTTCAACTAATCACTATATATCCCTTCTTTTCAATCTATCAGTTCAATATGCAAATCTGACTCTACATGTTTGGAACAATCTATACTGGATATATCCTTGTCTAAATATATACGTGGGATCCTCTATACAATTATGAACCTGTTCTTGAGAAGTGTTCCAATGATGTACTTAATTACTATCAATTGATACATGAAAGATGTTCCTCAAACAATCAAAGTGTTATAAGACATTTTTCACTTCTACCATTAAACCTTTCTGGAACTTCATTTCCAAAATCTACAAACACTTTAGACTGCTCAAAAGATAGTTGTCTGATTTGTAGATCTACTTCTTAGTCTCCCCCTCTTCCATATTCATATTTACTAGGAGTCTCCAGGATGGATGTCTGAGAAAGGTGGAGGAAGCCGCCCTAAAGTGGAGTAATCTTCTTCTTATCTCATCTCAATTATGACATCTTCCTCCTCAACATCTTCCTGAATTATCATCTTGTTGAATTCTAACATTTTCCTCTTTTCCTGTAGATTTATCTTGATCTCGTATTACTACAAATCCTGAGAATATAACTTGTGGGTCTCCAGGATGGATGTCTGAGAAAGGTGGAGGAAGCCGCCCTAAAGTGGAGTAATCTTCTTCTTATCTCATCTCAATTTTGACATCTTCCTCCTCAACATCTTTTTGAATTATCATCTTGTTGAATTTTGACATTTTCCTCTTTGCCTGTAGATTTATCTTGATCTCGTATTACTACAAATCCTGAGAATATGACTTGTGGGTGTTCTTCATTCATCTATTCTTTCTTTACTTATTATTGTTTTCTTTTCCAAATCTTCCTATATTTGATATCAGTGTTCTCTTTCATAGAATTATCCATCATGCTTCTACAGTAATGATCTATGTGTCCATAATTATGGAATTTGTCATATTCAATGTTGTATGGAGTCACATACACATTTATTTCTTGAATATTTCTTCCATAAGCTCTGCAATCTACAAGTTTATGTCCAAAGTTATTACAAGTAAAACAATGAAAAAAGAAAATTGATACCTGGGAGTTTTTTATTAATTGGGTTGGTTGTCATTGATGTCAACCGTTGAAGAAAGTTAGATAGTGAATTTCAGTAGCACAAGGTTTGGGAAACGGACCCAATTTTGTTTGATGGATAATGGTATGATTTTTTATATATTTTCAAGTAAGACTATTCGATATGGATAGTACATGTCATGCCATTTATGGTGGTATGTGGAACACCACATAACTCCTCATGGTTAGAGAGTTATGGCCATGTGAAGTTGGAGAACCCTCATGAGTCATATAGAAGCCCCAAAAGGTCAAAGTAGTTGAAGTGTTTGCAAAGAAGAAATTATTTAAATAATTGTAACATCCCGCTCTTGCACGCAATGAGCGAACTTATTCTTTGAGAACACTTGCTTGAAAGTGATCTAGATTATTATACTATTGGGCATTTGATTATAATTATGAGGCATTATGGATTGATGGCTTCTTATTTTGTGGTATTGACATAGCCAGGTGCTATCGACTTGGTTTTCCTGAGTGTGCAGGATTTTGGACCTTGAGAGAGGCATCGATGAAACCCCTTGGACTTTGGACCAAGTTGGGGAGTGGACTATTGGGGTTTGATTGTTGTATATATGACATTTATGCATCTAATTAGATGATATTATTATGGATATTATTATGACATGATTCTTTGATGATGCAGGTTGATGATATCTTTTCAACCTGACTCACATGTGGAGTGTAGGGGTCATGCACGATAACCAAAGACATTGAGGGAGAGGTGTGGACAACAACCTTTCCACAACCTACTAGCAATCCTATCATGGCTCTAAATGTAGGTTATTGATTACCGAGTTTGAAAATACCCACGATGTTGTGAGGGTCGACTACAACAGTCACTCATGATGACTCTAAGGGGCGTGCAATAAGGTAGGTGTCTTATTCCTTAGAGGCCCCTAGTCTCCCACAAGATCACCTGGCGGATTAGTCACTCCAGGGCTTTTTTATGTCTACCAAATCAATCAAGAGGTGAGTGGCACCCTTGGAGAACGTAGTACGTCCTAAAGGACATGTTTTGCAACGGAAACATAATGAGGCGAGTGGCACCCTTGGAGCATGTAGTGCGTCCTGAATTGCACGTCACATAAGGGAAACAGAATGAGGCGAGTGTCACCCTTGGAGCACCTAGCACATCCTAAAGGGCACATCGCGTTGTTAAGTAATAAATGGATAAACCTAGATGACCTTAGGATGAATAACATGATAAG
>SNQJ01S0163511.1:18404-32085 GCA_010110895.2 Picea sitchensis | reverse complement strand
GAATATAGCGAAGAAACTCTGCCCATTTTCCGAATCCATTGTCCCAACCCTTTAGCCTTTCCTCAAACCAAAGGAGAATTAACGCAAAGCAGTTGGAGGACAAAAGAAGAGGAGGAGCCCAGGATCAGGATCAAGGAGCGGTGGTCGGTCCCGACTTTGATTGTAAGTTGATTCATTTTGAAAATAATAAAAGAATACTTTTCCCGTCCCAATGCATGAGTTATCTATGGTTTGTTTAATTTATGCTTAATTTCTAACCCTCAAGTAGAAAAGTAGCATGCATGCGTAGTGGTTTGTCTTGATTGTAGGATTATCTTTGGAAGGAGAAGCGCAAGAAAGCGGTCAAAGTGCAATGGAGGATATACACCAAACATCAGTAAAAAGGTTAGTAGTTCCTTTGCATGCATGTATTGTGAAAGAGGGGTTTAAGTTTTGGGTGGTAGATTAAAAATTAATTTCTTTATGGTCAAAATCTGCATGCAAGTCTGACCCTAGTTTGCTAGTTCGTAGGGTATTTTTCCCAACAACACTGAATCTCTGTAGGATCTCAATAGTATATTTTCCTTGCTAAGGAAAATATCATCTGATCTTTGCAACACCTCCAATCCCAAGAATTAATGCATCATACCTATATCCTTCATCTCGAACTCTGAAGCGAGCTCCTTCTTGCACCCAACTATGAGATTCTCATATCCTATTAGAAACAAGTCATCCATGTATAGAACACAGATCAGAGGACAACCATTATCAAACTTATAGTAAAGGTTGGGATATGCATCACCCTTGGTAAATCCCAAGCTCATTAGGTAGCTATCTATCCTAGCATATCATGCCCTGGGTTCTTGCTTCAATCCGTAGAAGGCCTTCAATATGAAAACTTGGGACTCTTTCCCATGGATAACAAAACCATGTTACTACTCTATGTACACTTCTTCCTCTATTACACTGTTCAAGAAAGAAGTATTGACATTCATCTGGTGTAATTTTCATCCCATTTTCGAAGCAATCACAATAATCGATCTGATGGAAGTGTACTTTGCTATAGGAGAAAATTTATCATCTTAGTCTTGTCCCTCTCTCTGAGAGAATCCTCTAGCCACAAATCCTTCCTTGTACTTCTCTATGCTACCATATGCAACATGCTTGATCTTGTAGATCCATTTGGAAGTCGAATTCCCTTCTGGTCTCAGAACCACCTCCCACGCATCAGTCTTCATGATGGACTAATACTCCTCTATCATGGCATCCTTCCATTCCTTCTTCCCAGCAACTTCTTCAAAGGTGGAAGGCTTTGAATCAATTATGTTGCTCATCAGTGCCACATAACTAAAAAACTTATGTGATATCTTAATCTCTCTAAAAGAGCCTTTGGGAGTTGCATGTCCTTCATCTTTCTGTAAGGTGTTCCTGAGCCAATATGGTCTCTTTCTATTGACTACAACTTCTCTGGGTGGATCTACAAGTCTCTTTGACTCTACCATCTCATTCTGAACTTATGGAATGGGTTCCTATGGTGTACATTCCTATGTTTGGGTGACAATATTTCTATATTGTCTATGGTTAAACGAGCACACCTATTATTTCTAACATGTTATGGGACCACACTGTCTTCGGACAGTCTAACCACTGGAAGATAGTGTTATCACCATAACAATTTTTGATTGAATCCGAGTCTCAAAACGTAGCTAAGGGATAAAAAAGCATGGAGGCACAATAAATTGGAGGGCGGAGCCACATCTGGTGGAATATGGATAAATATGGCAGAGATGGGGCACGACGAACCACAAATCCTAGATACCACAGATCAATGGTCATCAACTATATCATGCGAATAACTAGCACAAGGTTTAATTATATGAAAGCGGGCTGGGGAAAATACCACAGTTTCATCCCGTAGACATGTGGCACCATCAGAGGCATATCGGGGTGAAAAGTGGTCTACCCGAAACCGTTTTTCCCCATCCCCGATATCAAAAGGCGCATATAAAGGAGGGCCCTGATCATTATTTTATGATATTTCAAATCTTTTGACCATTTGAAAATTGGCGCAAATGCTCCGTCGAACTGAAGCTCAAAAGTGAACCAAACTCGCACATTCTCTGCTAATTCACAGGTATTTTCCACCATGGCCATGAATCCTGTCATTTTATTTGTAACAAAGCAAGATCCCGCCCCTAAAGAAGAATCCCTAATTGATAGGGACTCTGATATTTTTGACACATAAATAACTGTCTCACCAATTTTCGTATCCAGAGCCAATTTTTTAGACAATGTCGAGAAATGAATACCCTTCCTCGAAGCGTCCCAAGCATCCTTAACCTTTTACGTCATCGAAGTTGCATTCCCTTTCCCATAGTTCATAACCTAGTGTGTAGAACAATATTCGCAGGAAGAAAAGGTCATTTTGAATAAGTTAGGGTCAGAGGTCTTATGCAGAGTAGATAACCCATCAATTCGACATGCCCTTAGTATACCAGAGTCTTCCCCCGCAACGTCAGATCCCTTCAAGGAAGAGAAACTAATCACAATCTACAAAAATGTCCCCCCAAGGTCAAAACCCTATTTTTACAAACCATTGTTAAACTTGAACATCATCCTGAGAGTCTGTCGTTGCCCATAAATGTAAGTGTCATGATTATTTAGGTCTAGTGGGCATGTTCCATACTAAGTCAAATTTTAGGGTTGGATAATGACAAGTTTGTAGTAGAGGTCATGTTGGGTTTTCTGTTGACCTTTTTCTAGTCAAAGTCCAACTAGTCAGTCCAGATCAGTTTTGAAGATTTCATTGATGATAATATGCACGCACAGTTAGCGAATTTCCAATCCTTGAGACACTTCAAGTATTACATTCATTTACTGAGAATGTTCTTGGAAACAAGACATAATTCCTTGAAGTTGCATTCATCTCAACTGAATGAAAAATGATCACAATTCTTATTTTTATAAATAAGATCATACCCAGGGTTTATAGCCTAATCTTCAACATGTGCATGCCAAGGGTTTTGGAAGAAATGAAAATCTCTTTACAACCCAATCTAGAGAACATAATAGGAGATTGGATGTTGTTCATGCATTCTACTGTAATTTGGGTATATGGTTATCAAGAGGGACCTTACCTTTTACATGTCTTCTTGACTCCCAGAGTATTTTCCCTAGAGTTCATCAGACAAAGGATCATTTCAGAAACAAATCATTTTCTAAAAATTCACAAGGCATCTAACTTAAAGTTTCCTTTCACAATAGGACCCTTTGTGGTAAAGACTACGTCATGTTTGCCTCAAATCCAGGCCAAGTTCAGTGAATTTGGATTTACACAGTTACAAGGGAGGAGATATGATCCAAACTAGTTCATATCTAAAAGAATCATGATGATAAGACAAGGACCCTATGAGCATGAGCATGTTTAAGGATTTGATAAACTGGAAAATCTGGAAACCTGTGCAGATATGGAAGTCATTTTGTAGCCTAATTAGACACAACAAATAGAATCAACTCCGCAACAGATTCAGACACAGAAAACTTCTCCAAGTTTGATTATTAAAACTCCCAAGATGAGTGTTTATAACAAATGTAGCAGTTCAGAGGCTTTGGGCACCAGTGGTTAGAAAWTTTTTCTTAAGAAAGTGAAGATCGCAYAGTCCCCACTGGTAGTGAATCTGGAAGAAGAAGAACCSAAAGAGAAAACGAGCATGGAGATGGTGGAAAGCAGAWWCAAAAACAAAGATMATAACATAGAGAGTATGCCATAGGGTGRAAGAAACTCAAGGGATTTCAACAAYAAGAAACATATCTTTATCAAGACACCTGGGGCAATTTACCAATCCAGAGAAGATTTAACGAATCAGTATGTTGTGAAAGGAAGAATGAAAAATAGTGAGATAAGAGATTTGTTKCCTGAAGTAGAAAAGATCTCCCAGCACAGGGCTTCCCTGTTCTCAGTTAGGGTTGTGGAGAGAAATACATTTAACATAGCAGTGGTGGATGAGGATAAAGTGTCTGAAATAAGGCTGCACTATGAGAATATCGGTTCCCCAGAMAAGGTAAAGTTCCACAGAAATGCCAGTGACATGCTATATTCGGACTATCTGAGTCTGAGCCTGAGGGTTTCAAGACTAACAACCCATTCACTTAAATTAGATGGAAAGTTGAAGAAGGAGAAAGCATCTAGCAAATCCTAGCAAACACAGGTCAAAATATTGGAATATGAAGGCCCTAAGGGGTAAAATCTTCCTTAGATGAGAAAGAGAAAATGATCCAAAGCCTAAAGAAGAAGCTGGAAATGTTTGCTACAGAACATCCATAGACAACAGAGTTGGTTGCTCTAGATAAAGAAAAGGAGGCATTGAAACAGAAAGTGTTAAATGATAAGGCCAAAGTATTGCAGCTGGAAAAGGAAAAAGAGAATTGGTCACAAGGTCAGGCATCAACATCAGATATGGTTGTTGTTGTACCTCCTACTGCTGAAACTAGATCAAGTGTTGATGGATTGGTTCATGCTATGTCTCAATTTATCCTAAGGGAAGGAGAAATCAAGAGCCTTAAGGGGATCATGGAAAATTTGCAGCAATAAATGAAAATGAAAGATGAAAAGATGGCTCAAGTCCAAAAGGAAAATTAAGAGTTGCAGGAAAGAGTGGGAAAATTGAAAACGAGGTTGAAGGGTAAAGGACTTTTGCAAGGGGATAAACATGTAATCTGGGATGTTGTTGCTACTGAAGATATTAAGTTCAGGGTTTATCTGAATTTTATAAATGACAAAGACAACATGGTTGTAACTGCCCAAAGCATATGTACTATTGTTAATGAGACACTGGAAAAACATCCCTCGGAATGGACACATAATGCTATTAATTTGTTGAATTTTGTGCCCACTGCTGATCTTCAGACCATTAGGGTAAAAGACAGAACTACGTTGATCATTTGGGCTAAGAGGATCATCTCTAAGCAAAATTTCCTCAAGTCGGTTCAAACCAAAGTTGTACAAATGGAATAGAGTATACAAGAGTTTAAGGATACATTTGAACAATTGTTTATCAAGGGCCTCCCACCATTTTGGGACGACAAAGGGAAATTATACGATCATGAGGAATATAATTCTCTCCTCACCCAGTGCAGAATGGATCATTCCAAATTTGAAGCTATGGAGGAGAGTCTGAAGGGACCAAGTTTGGTGGAGTATTTGGCCATAGACTTTGAGATTTTAAATCAATTTAAGACAATGAAGATAGGGCGAACGACTATGTCTTACGCTACTGGCATTGATCTGGAGATTCTGATAAAGGAAATGTTGGATTACGAGATTCCTTCTGACTCATAGTGGAAGGAGATCATGCAGTTGGGCAGGACGAAATGCAGTTTTCTAGGGACCAGTAAGTAACCTCCAGGTGTCACCAAACTGGCGATTTCAACAAAAAATCAGAGCAAGACAGATGGCGCAGAGGAAGTCGAGCAATCAGAGGGATCCATCCCTAGTTCTTCAAACATTTTTGTTTAAATCATTGTAAATCGATTCACCTACCGAAACCGTTGGCTTGTGATTATTTTAGTCAGTTTTAGAATTTGAAACGCTTCATTTTCAACCATTGTAATTGAACTGTATAAGTACTAGGAGTCTTGAATGAATTAATGTTGGCAGAAGTGTAAGGGCACCTTTTTGTTGTTTATAAACTAAATTGTAACTTTCTGAAGCTGAATTGAATATACATGCAGAAGCTTTGACGTCTCTATGAAAATATTCTAATAGTGGTGATATGCGTTTGTCTCCTTTCGTTGTATGTATTTTCTGTTTTCTTTACTTCCATTTACATTTTATTCTGTTTAAATTGGAGAGTTAAAGGCCCAAAATTCATCTTGTGACACTCTCGGCTTAAGCAATTTAAAATGTGTGTGTGTTTCTTCTTAACTAATTCAGAATTCATTTCATTAATGCTCTGATGCAGTTATTTGTTTTCTACTTCTTCCTACACTCTGTATAAATTCAATTTATAACTCAGATTCATCGCCTCATTTAGCCTTTATCCTCTGAAGAGTTCTATCGGCCAGTCATTGTTTTCATTCACTTTCACAATTTCGACTCCATATCCCTATGCGTCCCTCCCCTTCCTTGCCAACAACTTTATAAAAAAAAACCCTAGAACAATATGAATCTAGAAACTGATTGCCAAAGAAATATCAAGTGACATGAGAGAGCCCTCTCTGAGTTGAGCAGGCTAGTACCTAGCTCTAAAGTTGGTTGAAACCGTTACTCCTGTCATTTTTTTATCATCCGAACAAATTTACAAGGTGCTAACATTCTGGCGTCGTTGTCGGGGAACGAAAGTGAAATTTTCCCTGGGAAAAATGAATTGAAGTTCTATTTTTGGTCCCTGAGGGTGACAATGGATCAAATACCTTATTGGATGATATTATTTTTTCCCTAGAAACTTTGTTACCAAGAGACCAATTGCACCAAACCGTGTGAGATAGAAATCTTGGATCCCAAGAGAATTCACACAGAAGCAACCTAGACCTAGAAGTTGTGATCCCTTTGTTTGACCTTGAAAATATTGTACATAAAAGAAAATAAAATCTAGTAACCCTAATATTGTGTCCAGATCAATATCTTTCCTTACACAAGGACATAGTGACAAGCATTGAAGACCTCTCGTTTGACGTGAAATTTTAGCAAACTCTATTCATAACTAAATCTGAATCATGTTTAGACGAAGCCATCTTTGATGAAAAAAGATTCCAAGATTTGATTTTAGCCGCAACTGTCAGGCCTATAGTGATCCCCGCTCAGAACCAATAGCCACTTCGACCCCTCACAATAGACATGGCAGCTAGATTTTCTCCCCTCATACTGCCTGCTCAACTTCATGATTTACTTCAAGATTATAACCTAAGGATCAAGTTATATGATATTGAAGGTAACATATCAGCCCAGAAGCACCTAGACTAGTTTAACAATTTCATAGACTTAGAGGAGGTGGACTTTGAAGATGTAAAAATGAGACTCTTTACACAAAGTCTTGCAGGAGAAGTAAGGAAGTGGTTCAGATCCTTTATAGCAACTAGCATTGTAGATTTTGAAGCCTTTGAAACCATATTCCTCACAAAATGGGGAGACAAGAAAAGTTCCCTTCAGTTGTTGACTGAGTATAACAACATGAAGAGATCATGTGACAAAACAATGCAGGAGTTTTCAGCCAGATTCATAAAGGTCTATAATTTGATTCCCGTTGAGTTAAAACCTCCCCCTAAAGTTGCTCAACTCAGATATGTTGATTCTTTTGAAAGTGATTTTGCTTTATTATTGAGAGAACGAAGATCTGATACATTAGATGATATGATGACTAATTCCATAGAGGTCGAAGTGAATCTAATGGATTCATGGAAGATAAAATATGACTCTGGCAGGGACATGAGAAAAACTCAAGATAAAGCACAACCTTCAACATCACAAACATCAAAAGATAGGTTTGAATAAATGATGAGAAACATGGAAAGAATGATGGAGAGAATGGCCCTTGGTAACAGGTCTAACCCCAGAGAAAAGGCTGATGGTCCACCCATAAATCCTAGGAGACCAAAAATCCCACAAATTAGACAAAGAGAGCAAACAAATCGGGGGAATGAGGCAAATCAAGAAGATTAGGTGAATCAGGGAAATCAAGGAAATCAGGGGGAACAACAAATAAGACCTCCTTTTCAAAATAATTATGTGAATGAGAATTACGATGGATATTTTGAAGACAAAATGAACTGTTGTGATGATAAAGAAACATAGGTATTTTTTACTAAAGAAGAACACGACCAGTTCATGGATGCAAGCGAGATCTTTTTGAAGGATGAGGAGGAAAGGCTATCAATAGAAATGAAATATTATCAGACGGGATTTCAAAATGCCATCATGCAATTCCAAATACAATATAACCTTCACAATCAAAGAGTACCTCCAAACCCTTCAAAGGGAAATCCTCCAAAGGGAAACCCCACCAAATAAGATCAGAGTAACATACCTTCTTCAAGTCAACCCAAAAAAGATTCAGCTGCAAAAGAATCTATTGCGAAGGATTCTACTGCAAAGGGTATTGTGGAAAAAGGAAAGAAGAAGGAAGAACCCTAGAAGAAAGTATTGGAGGCAAGGGAAGAAGTGTTCACCAAAGTGGTAGAGAAGACCTCAACCTCCTTTAATTTTGAAAGTGAGATGGAAAAGATAAAAACATTTGTACCTTTCAATGAATTAATCAAGAATAGCGATTATAGAAATCAGATCATCAAGATGTTGAAGATGGAACAAACCTCTGATACGCTCAACATACAAGATGATCACCCTGCCATCTTGTTTGGACCAAGGGTAGAAGAAAACAATGATAATGAAGAAGTTCCCCCTTTTTATGTCATCCTGAAAATTCATGACTTGACTCTGCACAATGCCATGTTGGATTCAGGAGCATCTCATAACCTAATGCCCAAGGTGGTCATGCACCAACTAGGCATGGACATCACAAGGCCTTACAAAGATATGTTCTCTTCCGATTCTAGGAAGGTGAAGTGCCTAGGTCTTATTAAAGATTTGGTGGTATCTTTGGCACATATCCCAGTGAAGAATATGGTCATGGATGTAGTGGTTGCTAACATCCCTCCCAAGTTTGGCATGTTGTTTTCAAGGTATTGGGTTTCAAAATTAAAGGGAACCCTCCGGATGGACATGTCATACGCAAACATCCCTGTTTTCGGTCAGGACAGAAGGTTGTATAGAGAAGTTTTGCTAAAATGCATGGTCAACAATAAGTCACAGCTGTGTAATCACCCCATCTACTTTGTGGAAACTGAGTTGGGATCTTCTATTTTCTTCAATGATTTGTGTTGTGAAGAGAAAGAGCTAGAAATTGACATGGCTAACAAAGAGAGATCTGATCAACATATTAAAGAACATTCAGAGAAGAAGGATGAGAAGATCGGATATGGAAGATGATTTTTGATGGGGAGACCTACAGAGAGGGATTAGGGGTTGGCATTTGGATCAATCACCCCAAAGGAGATTCTAAATTGTGTTCTTATAAACTTGTTTTTGAGTGCACAAATAACATGGCAAAATATGAAGCATTAATATTGGGGTTGAAAGTTTTGGAAGAATTATGTGCCAAAATAATTGTTGTACATGGAGACTCTAAGCTAATTATAAATCAAATCAAAGGCATGTACCAAAAAAAAACCCAAACTGAGGGCTTATAGGAATCTGGTACTAGACCTCCTTGAAAAGTTTCCAGAATGTAATCTTTCATCAATTCCAAGAGAAACAAATCAGGTTGTTGATGCCTTGGATACTTCGGCAACAATTTTCAAAGTTCCAATTTTCGCTGACAAAAGATACAAGGTTGAGGTCAAATACAGGCCAGCAATACTAGATAATATGAAGCACTGGCAAGTTTTTGAGGACGAAAAACAGATATAAATCTTCCTCAAGATGGAGAATGAATTTGAGAATTTGAATATCGATGATTAATACTGTGACGATGAGGTGGATGCAGCTGCTTTCACAAAGGAGGGGTATTTTGACAATCAGATTGTAGGCAAAGATATCGTTCAGCTAAAGAGAAACATCATTCCCAAGGGTCTGGTCCCATTGGAGAAACTCTTTGATAACAATGATGTGGCAAGAAGTCCAAATATTACAGTAAATGAAGTGGATGTAGAAGATTTCAATATTGGGACCCCAGAGGATCCAAATATTGTTAAGTTTTCCAGAAAGAGCATCCCTGAAGTCAAGGAGAGATACATCAAATTGATGAAAGAGTTCCATGATGTTTTTTCCTGGAGCTATGATGATTTAAAAGTCTATGACACTAGTATAATTTAGCATGTTATCCCAATCAACGAATATCACAAGACATTCAAACATAAATTAAGAAGGATAAATCCTTTACTTCTGCCTTTGATCGAGAAGGAAGTAAAGAAATTATTTGAAGACAAAATCATAGTGTCCTTGAGATTTTCTAAATGGGTGGAAAATCTAGTGCCAGTCAGAAAAAAGAGTGTAGAAATCAGGTTGTGTGTGGATTTTAGGAATCTGAACAAAGTATCTCTAAAGGAAAACTACCCACTACCTAAGATGGATCATATTCTATAGAAGGTTGTGGGCTCTTAGAAAATGTCAATGTTAGATGGCTTCTTTGGATACAATCAGGTTATGGTGCACCCTGAAGATCAAGAAAAGACAACATTTACAACACCTTGGGGAACACTCATGTGTGCCAAGATGCCTTTTGGGCTCATGAATGCAGGGGAAAAATTTTCAGAGAGCTATGGACATAGTTTTTGCCGACGAGAAGGAAAAATTCATCGTTATCTACCTGGATGATATCACTATGTATTCTGCCTCGGATGATGAACACCTCAAGTATCTAAGAATGGGCATTTGAAAAATGCATAAAGTTTGGTATATCATTGAATCCTAAGAAGTCAAACTTTTCCATGGAAGAAGGAAAGTTGTTGGGTCATATTATTTCAAAAGAGGGGATAAAGTTAGATCCCAACAAAGTTGAGGGAATCTTGAAAATTGGCATACCCAGAAGTAAAAAAAAGGTTCAATCTTTCCTAGGGAAAGTAAATTTTTTGAGAAGGTTTATCCCAAATTTGGTTGAAATCATAAAACACATCACCAACATGCTCAAGAAGGGAAATGAAATAAATTGGATTCCTGAAGCAAGAAAGTACTTTGAAGACATCAATGTGTCATTGACCAAGGCTCCATTACTGACCAGTCCTAATTTTGAAAAGGATTTCATATTGTTCTCGTTCGCCTCAGAACACACAATTGCTGGTGTTTTAGTCCAGAAAGATGACCAAAATTTTGAGGAGCCCATCGCATATTACAACAAGACGTTGAGGGATGCTCCTCTTAAGTATGACATCATGGAAAAGAAAGCATATGATTTAGTCAAGGCCTTGAAGGAGTTCAGAGTTTACATCCTTCATTATCATACTACTTCTTATGTACCCAACAACTCAGTGAAGGACATCTTAACCCAGCCTGATCCTGAAGGAAAGAGGGGAAAATGGATAGCAGTGCTAGTAGAATATGACCTTGAGATCAAACCCACCAAGTTGATCAAGGGACAGGGGATTGCAAAGTTGATGGCACATACCAATTGTGAACTCTTAGGAATAAATTTTATTGCAGACCTGTCAGAGGTTGCAGAAGAAGAGAAGGAGACTCCACAAGTATCCCAAAAATTTCTTGATTCCACATGGTATGTAGACATCATCTTTGTGTTGAAAAATTTGCAGGCTCCCCCTAAATTTAGTAAAACAAAGGCCAGATTATTGAAACTGAAGGAAACAAAGTTTTGTATAGTAAATGAATCTATGTATTGGAAAGATTTAGGGGGGATTTTACTAAGTTGTTTGATAGAAGAAGAAGCATAAAAGACCATCAAAGAGTTCCATAAGGGTGACTGTGGGGGGCATCATTATTGGAAGACAACTATGCATAAGATTTTGAGAGTTGGATTCTATTGGCCTAACATTTTTCCCGATGTCTATAAAGAAGTTTCAAAATGCCATGAATTTCATATTTCTGATGGAAAAGGAAAATTGCAGCCTCTTCCTTTGAAACCCATTTCCGTGGAAGCTCCTTTAAGGCAATGGGGCCTTGATTTTATATGGGAAATACATCCACGATACTCATCCCAACAAAAGTGGATTATGACAACAACAGATTATTTCACTAAGTGGATTGAGGCAGTTCCCACCAGGAAGGCAACATATGATGTTATCATCTGATTTTTAGAAGACAATAATTTGTCCAGGTTTGGGTGTCCAACTAAGATCATAACAGACAATGCAACAACTTTCAAGTCCAAGAAAATAGAAAATTTTTGTAATGATTACAATGTCACCCTTGGTCATTCTACATCATACTACCCTCAAGGAAATGGGTTGGTTGAGTCTTCGAACAAAATCTTAGTCAGAATCATCAAAACATTGTTGCAAGAAAGTAAAAAGGCCTGGCACAAAAATCTTGTCCATGCACTCTGGGCTGACAGGATATCCCCAAAGAGATCTATAGCCACATCCCCTTCTAGATTGTCTATGGTACAAAGGAAATATTTCCTACTGCATTAGGGTTGCCAATGATGAAGTTGTTACAGGAGCAGAATGCAGAAACAAACACTACTCAAAGAAGAAAGGATGAACTTATCAATGTACAACAAACCAGGGAAAGAGCTTTCAATAATTCCCAACTGCACCAAGACAAGATCAAATAGGCCTTTGATAGACATACCAAGGTGGACGACTTCAAACTGGGGGACTTGGTATTAAAATGGGATGCCAGAAATGAAGATAAGGGAAAGCACAGGAAGTTCGGCCATCTATGGTTGGGACCATTCGGGATTGTAGCATACCATAGAAGTAATGCTTACATACTACATGAGATTAATGGAGACATCATTGGAGCAGGGCTCATGAATGGAAGGTTCCACAAACATTACATCATTTAAATAATCATCACCCCTCCCATTCATTGTACATAATCATTTTATGTTTTCATTTTTTTTTACATAAAGAAGTTGGAATAAAAGTAGCATAGTTGAAGCTCGAGGTGAAGGCCCTGAGATACGCTGGGTTGATTTTGATTTTTTGAATAAAGTTTGGATGATTGAGACTGTAGGAATAAACTAAATCCCAATGGGTAGGCACATGGTCTACTATTATTTGCTACCTCACATGAAGGATAACATCCCCAATAGGAGCCTATGTTATCACCATAACAATTTTCGATTGAGTATGAGTCTCAAAACTTAGCTCAGGGCTAAACAAACATGGAGGCATGATAAAATGGAGGACGGAGCCACATCTGGTGGAATATGGATAAATCTGGCAGAGATGGGGCCTGACGAACCACAAATCCCATACACCACAGATCAACGGTCAACAATCACATCGCGCGTAGAACTAGCACGAGGTTTAACTATATGAAAGAAGGATAGGGAAATACTGTGTTTTCTACCTATAGACACGTGGTGCCACCAAAGGCATATCAAGGCGAAAAGAGGTCTACCCAAAATTGTTTTTCCCCACGCCCGATATCATAAAATGGTCACTATTTTATGATATTTCAAATCTTTTGAATGTTTGAAAATTGGCGCAAACGCTCAGTCGAAATGAAGCTCAAAAGTGAACCATACTTGTGCATTTTCTGCGAATTCACAGGTATTTTACATCATGGACATTAATCCTATCATTTTATCTGTAACAGAGCAAGATCCCGCCAATAAAGAAGAATCCGTAATTGACAGGGACTCTCATATTTTCGACATAGAAATAACTGTCTCACCCATTTTCATATCCAGAGCCAATTTGTTAGACAATGTTGGGAAACAAATACCCTTCCTCGAAGCGGCCCAAGCATCCTTAACCCCTTATGCTGTCGAAGTTGCATTCCCTTTCCCAGAGTTCATAATTTGGTGTGAAAAATAGTATTCGCAGGAATAAAAGGTCATTTTGAATAAGTTAGGGTCAGAGGTATTATGCAGAGTAGATAACCCGTCAATTCGACACACCTTGAGTATACCAGAGTCTTCCCCCGCAACATCAGAGCCCTTCGAGGAAGAGAAACTAATCACATTCTACATAGAATGTCCCCCGGAGGTCAAAACCCTATTTTTGCAAACCATTGTTAAACATGAACATC
>SNQJ01S0163510.1:21331-33176 GCA_010110895.2 Picea sitchensis | reverse complement strand
CACACCTCTCCCTCAATATCTAGTTTATGTGCATGGCCCCTTTACTCCTTGTGTGAGTTGGATTAGCAAGCATCGTCAACCTGCATCCAATGACAAAACACTGTCAATGATCCATATACATATATCATACTATAATAAATCATATGTCATATGTGCATAAATGAAATAATCAAACAAAACAAAATCCACTCCCTAACTCAATCTGGAGTCCAGGGAAATCCATTGATGTCATCAGCATCCATAATCTGTCATGTATCCTGCATAGTTAGGAAAACTCATCAATAGCATTTGTCAATACATGTAAAATCTATAATAGAAATCAAGTCACAATGTACCATAACCGAATCACTTGCACGCAAGTGTCCTCAAAGAATAGGTCAATAAAGTGTGCTTGGTAGAGCAAGATGTTACATACACCTCCTCTTGTTTTAAACTTCATCCCAATTTTTTTACAGTATATAAATGCAAGTAAATAAATATTTGGCATAGATCTATAAGTATAATCTATTAAACAAATAAGGAAATTGTTGACGCATCACATATGCATCCTCCTAGGTAGTCGAGTGTGGGCTATAGTTGTCCCATTGAACCTTGACCTAATCGACTATTCGACGTCGTAGTTTTCGAATGCAATGGTCTAGAATGTGGATTAGCTCCGCCATGCGAGCACCCTCATCTGACACCTGCAAATAACTTATGTCAATAACATGTGAAGGATCACTAATATAATGTCTCAATACATATACATGAAATACATCATGCATACGCCTCAAAGAATCAAGCAAGGATAGTCAATAAGCCACGGGTCCTTTCTTTTCCACAACCTCGAAAGGTCCCACAAACCTAGGAGAGAGTTTAGCACCCTTTCCAAACTTGATCGTACTCTTGTGCGGTTTCACTTGCAAGAAAACCTTGTCACCAACTTCATAACTATGGTCAACACGATGCACATCGACATAACTCTTCTACCAATCTTGTGCTTCTTTAATCCTTTGTCTTATTGATTGCATCTATTCTTCCATTTCTTGAATCACTTCTGGTCCTACCAAGACCCTATCCTCAAGTCGATCCCAACTCAACAGCATCCAAGATGGTCGCCTGTAAAGGAATTCAAATGGTGCCATCTTAATGGTACTCTGATAACTATTGTTGTATGAAAACTCTTCTAGAGGCAAGAAATCTTCCCAATGTTTTTGTTGGTCCATTACGTACATACGTATCATATCCTCCAAAATTTGGTTCGTTCTTTCTATTTTTCTGTCTATATCGGGGTGATATGTTGTACTGAAATTCAGTTGCGTTCCCAAAGTCTCCTGGAAACTGGTCCAAAATCATTCTATAAACATCTATCCTCGATCAGATATGATCCTTCTTGGTATACCATGTAATCTCACAATATCAATAACAAATACTCTCATGATGTTTGACGCTTGATACATAGTACGTACTGGAATAAAGTGTGCACTCTTCGTTAGAGTGTCTACTACCACGAAAATCGAGTCGTGGCTCCTTGTCGTCAGTGGAAATCCAACAATAAAGTCCATCGAAATGACCTCCCATTTAGATTAAGGAATAGCTTATGGTTGTAACAATCCTGCTAGATCTTTGTGTCCAGCTTTCAATTGCTGACACTCTAGCATCTCGCCACGAAATCAACTATGTCAGTTTTCATTCCCTTCCTGAAGAATAAATTCTTAAGGTCTTCCTTCATCTTCGTGACCCCCGAATGAGCCATGTACACTGATCAAACTTATTAATTCGTCCTTAGGTGGTACGTAAATTCTTCCATTAAATCTCAACAATCCATTGTTGTCTAAGGAATATCCTTCAATCTTCGGTATCAGCATGGTATTTTGTCCAATGTTATCCTTAACTTCCTTATAACATTCATCGTCAATCTGTAAAGTTAGAATCTTTTCTTGAAGATTTGTCTTAAGAGGTATTACCGAGAATATGTGTGTAGGGATGATTTTAAGGATGGAAATTTATATTAAATTGTAGAAACCTAGGCTAATATTACTAGTCCTTAATATGCAAAATGTAAAATGTTTGGCGATATTTTTGTAAAAATATTCAAATTTCAAAGGATCTTATATAGATTCTATAAAATTTTAGCGATTTTTAAGGTAAAATAATTTTATTATCTAGAATTTGGGCAAATCATTTTTAGAAAAAATGGAAATTGTCGAATCTTTTTTGGGGAAAAACCATGGAAAATTATCCCATTTGTGAAATTTATCCCCTAAAATCATCTATTTATGTGTGGTCTCCAAATCAACGCATCTGCCACTATGTTCATCATTCCTTTAATGTAAGTAATCTCGAAGTTGTATTCGCTAAGTAATTATGACCAATGCCTCTGTCATGCATTCAAGTCACTCTGCATAAATATATGTTGTAATCCACAGTGATCTGTCTTTAATTCAAATTTTTGTCCAATCAGGTAGTGTCTCCAAACTCTCAAGGCATACACAATAGTCAATAACTCCAAGTCATGTGTTGTGTAGTTCTCCTCATGCTTTCTCAATTTCCTTGAAATGTAAGTGATCACTCGATCGTCTTGCATCAAAACTCCACCTAAACCTTCCTTGGATGCATTTGTGCATACCTAAACCTTCCATGTCGGGGACTTTTAGTATCGGTGTTGTCATCAACAACTTCTTAAGCTTTTGAAATTCTTTCACACATTTATCTGTCCAAGTGAACTTCTTGTTTTTCTTTTGCAATTATGTGATCGGATTTGCTATTTTCGAAAAACCTTCGATGAACCATCGGTAACATCCTATTAAACCCATAAAGTTGTATACTTCTTGTACGTTTGTTGGTGTTGGCTATTCCATAATATCCTCGAATTTTTTGGATCCACAGGGATACCTTCACCATATATGATATGTCCCAAATAGTGAATCTTCAATTGGTAAAAAGAACATTTTGATATCTTTCCATACAAATTGTTTTCTCGTAAACACTATAGGACCAATATTAAATGTTTTTCATGTTCTTCTTTCATCTAAGAATAAATCAATATGTCATCAATAAATACTTGAATGAATTTATCCAATTATTCATGGAACACCCCATTCATCAAACTCATGAATACTCCTGGGGCGTTCGTCAATCTGAAAGGTAAAACTGTAAACTCGTAGTGCCTGAATCTCGTCTTAAATGTAGTATTACGAATATCTTCTTCTTTAATCCATAATTGATGATATCTCGATCTCAAATCAATCTTCGAAAACATCGTCACTCCCTTCATCTGGTCAAACAAATCATCTATTCTTGGTAATGAATATTGGTTCTTGATCGTCGCTTTGTTCAACTGACGGTAGTCAATGAAAATCCTCCACGATCCATCCTTCTTTTTAACAAAGATCATTGACGCACCCCACAGTGACATGCTTGGACGTATTAGTCACAAATCCAACAACTCCTTCAATTGCATTTTCAACTCCTGCAATTCAGCCATTGGCATTCGATATGGCATTCTTGCTATCGGTTTGGTTCTAGGTTTCAAGTCTATTGTAAACTCCAACTCTCATTCAGACGATAAACCTGGCAACTCTTCTGAAAACATATCTGCAAACTCTTGCACTACAGGAAATTTTTCTAGTCCTTCCGCCTCACCCTTTTCATTTAGCGCTAATATTGCATAAATATTGTATCCCTTGTGCATACTCTTTTGTAGATGTCAATAAGAAATAAACCTCAAGGACACTCCCTGGTTCCTTCCTACAATCACTCTACTCTATCCCAAATCATCAGTCAAGCTTAATCGTTTCATCTTACAGTTAAGTATCGCATCATGTGATTCTAACCAATCCATACCAATCACTAATTCATAAGATCCTGAGATTGTGACATATAGGTTGGTCTTCGTTATAAATTCTCCCAATTTAATGCTATAGTCTGTAACCTTTCCTCCAACCTTATGTTTGGCACCCAAACCCATTTCTACGTATCTGAACTTGTCTTCCTCGACTACCTTTAACTTAATTTTCTTTAACGTTGCACTAGAAATACAACTCTCTATATCACCTGGATCTATCAAAATACTAAAATTTTGGTCGACAATTGTACATGACGTCTCGAGTACAGTGGACTAGTGCTCAGCCTGGTGGTTGTTCACTGCTGCATGTATCCCATGGGCCTTGTCAAAATCTCCAATTGTAGTGGGTCTAGATTATCCGGACTCTTTGGCTTTCTCAATCGGACAGTCTCACTGGTAATGTGGATCTCCACATGTCCAACATCCAGTCTTCGGTCCAGTACTCTGTTGAGAACTCAACACACCCTAAAGGCCTTATCAAATTTTGTAACTTTTTGGGTACCACTTGTTTTCTTCATTGTCTGACTCGATTTCATTTTGGGAAATGGTTTATATTTGTTGGTTTTCATGTCTCTTATCACCTAGTTAGATTTGTTTGAACTTGTGAAACCTCATGTCTAAAAGACCTTAACACCCGAATTAAGAATTGACAGCTAAACAATGCACCTAACGCGTTCAAGTTCGGCATCAGAAAGAATTCAACTAAGTAAAGGAGCCACACAAAAATAATAGTTGTCGAGTGTAGATCCTCATTAGCATCAGTAGAAGGAGGTTTTGGTTTTCATAAGTTATTCGCATAAAGGTTCAAGAGATAGTCGATACCCTTCAGCATTAGTAAAATATGAGAAAGACAGGCATTAACAAAGGACGTAAATAAATCGTTGATATTCGATGCTTGATGCGCTTTATCGGGATCAGGGAAATCCAGAAAGAACACAACAATCATTTGACCATAATAAAGTTATCTCCGATCGTCAATCCTTGATGTGTTTTTGGCATAGGGACTTTTTCGAGGGAGCTAATCCAAGAGAACTTGGTAGGTTTATCGTCGATCGTCGATCCTTGACACTTTTTGGCATCGGCAAGTTAGGTTTGGGTTTTAGAAACATATGGCTTAAAGAAAGTCCCGACTTCGACTGACACAAGTGAATGAAGTCACTAGTCTCAAATGCCACATGTCTTTACCATGTAATAGGATCGTATGATCTAGTTTTATCCCATGTTATTTTGGTTCCATAGGTCCTAGTCACGCCTCCTAGCCAGCTTTTACACGCCAGCTCTGTATGACAATATTTATCGGCATTGAAGCTTTTGTAGGAGGATATCAACAAAAAAATTCACAGCACAATCCTGACCCCCGATCCACCAACTGAAAGAGCGGAACGATGGGACATTTGCGGCATAAGATACGATCAGATTTTGGACATTTAATGAACTAGTTAATGCCCAATCCCTCACTAGTTTCTACCCTGTGCGTCAATTGGACAACAATAGTTTGAAATCGTCGATAGACCACATTACCACCTGTGCCTCCACCATTAACCCATGATGAATTTAAGTTTAAACATCTCTGAATATCTCATGGAATATTTGTTGAAATTTCACTCACAATCTGAATTGAATGGTTGATGGGACATGGTAAGATCATCCATGTTTAAATATCTAGAACCATTTTGAACAAATTCATTATGCGCGTAAGTTAAATTCCAGAGCATCTAAAGGAGAAAAGTGAGCAACTCAAGACTGTACTGCCCCTTTTGATTATCAAAACTAGGTTTAACAAGCTTGAGAGGTAAGATTCCACCGAGAAATCCAACCACCATACGCTTGCCAAGAGCACCAAAGATGAAAGAAGCTGAGATAGGCGAAGGTTCTTCTCCAGGGACTGTGAGGCAATTGGAGTACACCCCTAGGGTGGAACCTATTGTCAAAACAACAACAAAGAAATCTTTTGTCCAGCCTCTAGCCTTTGGTGATACAGAGGCAAGCATCAGATCCAAGGTAGCACTCCCACAATGGGGGGATATCTTCAACAGAATTAGCCGAGAAAAATGCCCAAAGTATATCCCACACAATGCCTCAAACATAAGGGCGCTCAATGACCAGGTGTTCCCCAACATCCGACGGTCATATTTACACATGGTGGCAAGCATAACCCTCGTTTTCCCCTGCATAGAGGTTCTGAAATGGCTCATCGACCATACGGACGGGTAGAAGTTCTTGATCAAAGATGATAATGGTGGATGCATCATAGTTTTCCTCCTGAAAGAGGTCCAGAAATAATACAATCTTAGGGACCCAGATGAGCGTCTCAACATGGACTTCGTAGTGAAGTTCTATGAATTCCATGACACTAGCTAGTTGATGGCTTCATGGTGGAAGGAGGACAAGAATTTTACTAATCAGAGTAATGGATGGTACAGAACAATCAACCTGAGGGAGCCATACATATATTTGATGGTTGTCATCTATCGGTTGTATGGAGAAAAGGATTGCTCCAAGTTTTCAGAAGCATGGATGCCTTTGGCATACACAATGGCGATCTCCGGGAGCAGATTCAACTGGGGAGTGATAATCTCAAAACAATTGAGAATATGTGTACAACAGGCTCAAACGTCGAAGGAAGGGGAGGCACCCACTTTCTACATGGCCTCGGAGATGTTCGATGTCATGTGCGCAAGGAACTTCTTCGTCAGCATGAATCTAAGTTGGCATGTTGTGAAGCTCCCAGTCCACATCTACTTTAGTATATTATGGGAGAACAGGTACAAAAATTCCTATGCACTCATCTGCGATGAATTCATCGCTCGCATTTATTTTATTATTTTTAAGAAGGAATGCCCAAGACTATCCACGGGAGCCAATAAAATGATAGCTGAGATAGGCCATTAGCATTTGGAAGAGAAATCAACCTAAATCAGATTGTTCGGGGCCACCAGAGCACCACATCTCCTACCCACTCATGTCCCAGACTGGCTTGTTGTGGGAGAAATTTGTTATCAGACCATCCTGCAGGGCTATAACACCACATTGGTCAAAGACATGAAGTAGGATTTCATACCCTATGGTTTTCATATAGGATTTTATCTGGTGAAAGATATTGCTCAAGACAAACTAGAAAGCCTGATCTAACTTGAATTCAGGTTCCTGACAGGCTGATTCTGCAATCACAACCCTAAAGGCCTGGTCCTCCAACATGCTTCGCAAGTATCATCATGTTGGTTGTATGCTCATGATAAGTTTGAGGATGAAATTTTCACAGAGAATGCCTAGGATTGGGACAAGGTGGTGGAGAGGATGGCCAACCCAAACATGTCCAGGTTCAAGGCCATGAGTGTGGATGAACAGGTGAAAATGATAGAGCAGTCATATCAAGAGGCCCTTGGGGCCAGGGAAGAAATCATAGTGGTAGAGACAACATAGGAACAAAGAAGGGGATTACTCTTAATAAAAGGGGTGTAGAGGATCATCGATTAGTTACAAAATGACCCCAACCTAATAGAAATGATGAGGATCTCGGTCGATGACCCAGTCGAAAGCTGAGGAGAACCAAGTGGCCCAGAGTCAATACAGATTGAAGAAACCATTGGGTCAGAAAACCATGAAGCTCAATCACCACAGGTCAGATCACTAGGGGAAGCTTCGGCTTAGACAGAGATAGCAAGGACATCAGGAAGGACAAGTACACCAAATTCCTTGTTTGATTTAATTACCATCTACGATGATGAGGAGAGTTCGAAGGTGTCCCTGGTCATTCTGGTGAAAATTATAGAGGATAAAGAACCTGAGAAAGCATCCACCCCAGGTCCCTATGCTCCAAGTCAGAGTCGTCCGCAGAGCGAGCATGAGGAAGAAAGTGCCTTGGACGTTGAGCCACTCAACATACCAAGAACCCCAATGGATAGCTCGAGAGATGAGATAGGATTGGGAGAACAAGGAGAAGAAATTACACAGCAGGAAATCAGAATCTCAACAATCGATTACCAAGTAAGTACCGAACTTTCCCCTGATTCCTCAGTTTTGGCCAGTACCTTACCACCTGATGATAAACAACCAGAGTCTGAGCCATTGGGACATATAGAAGAGGTTTAGGAACATGGTCTTGAATAGATATACATCATCGAGAGCCTAGGAAACACTCTTACTTGTGGAGAACAACAAATCCCCAAACCTGTGGATGAGGTCGTCGATATACAAGCAATCACCTACGATCGAAGGAGGAAATCCATCGTGAAAAGAACCACCAAGAAGAGGAGGCTTACTTTGGACAGTTTGATCCTCATCACCACAGAGGATAGATTGATCATCACAGAGCATGCCAAGATGTCTGAGCTTATTGACACAGGGATGGCGATCACATATGTCACCCTGGATAGAGAAAGGAAAGATGAAGAGGAGTTGGTCGTTGTGCTAAAGGAGTCGGAGCATCTGTGCCATTTGGAGAAATATTATCAGGACTCCACACAGGCCATGGTATTTTTGAGAAGTGAATTCCAAGATGCCTACAACCGATTCACAAATGAACGACACATCTTCACTGCAGGGATAACTGACATCAAAGAAGACACTCTTTTGGCACTAGTGACCTGCTAATATGTGGAAATATGGTATGAGAAGGCCCACCAAGCAGTGGAAAGAATTGATTACATCAGCGTGGTTCAAAAGGGCTGAGACACCGAAGAGCACAACATTTGGGTGCTAAGGGATAGCAGCATAGATTGGATAAGGAAAGCAGTTGAATACTAGGTGAAAATGGCCCAAGAACCTCAGTGGGAGATTCAAGAGAAATGGGTCGATTGCGAAAGAATTTGGGTCAAGATTAATCAAGATATGAAAGACATCAGCCTCCCAGAATTTGGATCACCCTAGGACTTTGTCGACTTGCATGACATAGTCAAACAACATGCAGAACAAGACTCAGCATGGACTACAAAGATAGAAAAGGTGGCAAACATGGTGCCAGGACAAGTACAATAGTTCATGGAGCACCTAATTAAGACTCGAACAGTATTACACCAGTTAAGGGTCGAAATAGTCAAGTATTGGGCACGGGCAGTAGAAGTAAAGGAGATCCTTTCGGCCTCAATGGACCAACATAGATTCTCGTATGCCAACACATGCGAGGAACTCTTTGTCAAATGGTTAGAGTATGAGAAGAGTCATCCACTTTAGTGAAACCATTCGATGACTCTTCGAAGACAGAGAGATGGGACCACCATGTGGCAATGTTTTGTTTTACTTATCTTTCACTTTTGATAGTTATTTTGGTTAACGATTTGTTATAAATAAGAGGATCAACCTTTTACAAAGGGTCTATGGTTTTGGCAAAGACCCTCATTTTTTGGAATTGTAAAGAACTATTTCGTAACTACCTTAATTGAGAATTCTTGTTTAGGACCGGAGACAAATTTATGTTTTACATCAAAGGCGTGTGTGATTGGATCTAAGGAGAAATTACTTCTGAATTTATCTCATGAATGGATGTTGTAATGAGTAAGAGTTTATGAATCTATTGATAAGTTATCTTATTTTGTCAAATGAGTTAGTATGAGAAGAGTCATCCACTTTAGTGAAACCATTCGATGACTGGCTATCGTAGAGATGGGACCACCATGTGGCAATGTTTTGTTTTACTTTGATCTTCACTTTTGATAGTTATTTTGGTTAACGATTTACAGTAAATAAGAGGATCAACCTTTTACAAAGGGTCTATGGTTTTGGCAAAGACCCTCACTTTTGATCAAAGAACTATTTGAACTACCTTAATTGAGAATTCTTGTTTAGGACCTGAGACAAATTTATGTTTTACATCAAAGGCGTGTGTGATTAGATCTAAGGAGGAATTACTTCTGACTCTATCTCATGAATGGATGTTGTAATGAGTAAGAGTTTATGAATCTATTGATAAGTTATTTATTTCAATATTTATATAATTTGCTTCTAATGATGGGAAAGAAAATCAGTTGTGTTAATGTGTGATTAATCGCTAGAGCTAAGGAAACTATTTTTCTTTTCCATCATTTTATTGTATGTATGTTTTATTTTAATAATTGTATCTCAATCAATAATTAAAATGCCAAGAAGTTGATGTATTAGTACTAGGATTGTCATAGGTACCAAAATATTTGTCTTCATACTAGAGCATGAGGGTTATCACAATCTCATCCTTCTTCAATAGTTAATATTTCCCCTTTACCCATTGGTTTATACCATCACATATCTTTTAGCAAACCCATGCAATAAAAGAAAATACAAAAAAGAGAACATTTAAACTAAACGAGGAACTTTTGTTCCCTCTAATATTGGCTCATTACCCCAATTGGGGCATACATATTAGTAATTTTATTTTATTTATGTCGGCTTTAGGCCATTAGTTGTAATATACCTAGTCTCCTATATATACCAAGCAAAACATTTTCATTTTGAATCATCTTGTACTTGGAACATTTAAGTGGGGTAAAAGGGAGGTTTCTCCCTCAAGAGGCTTATTATATGAAATCATCTCTTTTCAAGGCATTGAGTACTTTTCTCGAGGTTTTCTATGCTATATTTATATTTGGCTCCTTAACATATGGTATCAAAAGCTCAAGGTCTTAGTTTCACTGCTACATTTGAGTCACCTTGGTATTTTCGCCATAACTTTTTTTTCTACAACATTTCTCGTATGAATGGATTGGAGGATACTTATCAAATGGATCAGGTACATTGGGTTCAAAATTCATCTCCTGAGGCCTTATACTGTGAGAGATACAACCTATTAACATAGGGTTCTTGAATCATCCTAAATGAGTCATTGTGGAATTTTCGCTATAAAACGTTTTGTAATGCTTTCGTAATCTCAAGCCCGGCTATTTATAGAAATTAGTATGGTATTTGTGGTAAAAATTTAAGCTTTTTTGTAATCTTAAATTTGTAGATACACTATAGTGTAACATGGGCATTCCACTAGTCCTATTGACTAGTCTCAAGAAGGTGTTCCGTAAAACAATCATAACTTATTCCTAGAGTATCAAAAATTACGTGGAATCGAGTAGCATTGATCAGTGGGATTCAGAGTATTTCTGGTGCGAGTTTTGAATTTTATATCAATTATTTTGTATGTGGCACACTATACAAGTGAGATCTCCCGAAAGCAAGCCAAAATCGGCAAGTTGTTGGAAGTTACCATAAATTCCACTCTGGCACATCCAATTTTGATCGACCTATGGAATTACAGAGAACATAGGAGAAATATAAAAGAAAGTTTCTTACACCTGTATGGGCCTAAACTTGGGAGATACAATGTATTGAAATATTATTCATAGAACCACCTTAAAAATCAAGGTTCAAAAGTGATACTTAGCCAACATACCACCAAAAGGAAACTTCTATTCAAATAATCCTTCAGAAAATCCTACTTGGACTCTTGATGAGCTGTTGAGAGAAATGTGTAAGGACATAAATGAACTACAAAAGAAGATGGATTCAATGGAAGCTAAGTTGGATACTAAGATGGATTCAATGGAAGCTAAGTTGGATACCAAGATGGATGGTTTAAAATGGGAGATCATGGAAGTATTGAAAAATTTCGTAATAGAGAAGACACCTAAAAGTGAAAATGCATCCCATGAAATTCATGATGAGGACACAAGGAAGGTGAATCAAGAATGGATAAAATCCAACTTTGGTTTGAAGACCAACCACATTCCTAAGATTGATATGAGGAAGTTTGATGGCAAGGGCCCAATCACATGGATACCTCAGATGGAGCAATTATTTGATCTCCATAATGTGCTACATACACAAAAGGTACGAATTGCTTCTTTATATTTAGAACCTAATCAATTTGTATGGTATCGATGGCTTTGTTCTCGTAAATCACTCGCCACTTGGACAATTTTCACGAAAGAAATGATAGCACACTATGCGGATACAAGGAGCAATACCTTCTTTAGCCAATTGATAAATCTCAATCAAAAGGGTTTAGTTACAGAGCACATTGAGAACTTCCAAAGATTGAATATAAAGGTAATGGATATT
>SNQJ01S0163510.1:0-21321 GCA_010110895.2 Picea sitchensis | reverse complement strand
AGACATTTTCATTTTGAATCATCTTGTACTTGAACATTTAAGTGGGGTAAAAGGAGGTTGCCCCCTTGAAGAGGCTTATTATCTGAAATTCTCTCTTTTTCAAGGTGTTGAGTACTTTTTCTGAGGATTTTCTATGCTATATTTATATTTGGTTCTTAACAAATTTTCATAAGAAGATATCATGTCAATCACTACGTAAACTCCCATCGATTATTTGGCAGGATCGACAGATCTGGAGAACCATTCCAGTCTCAAACACTGCAGAGTCTAATTGGGCCTTGGTGGCGGGTTTGGTTCCTTTTGTTGAGTTAAAGTGATTTAGGACCCCTCAACAGAATTGGCACTAGAAGGAGGGCATGAATGAATGAATGGCTAACAATATTTTCGATATAATATTTCACACAGCTTATAGATTCAAAAAAGCACACATGCATGGCTAGTCATTCTCAAGACAACCCACATACATTGAGTACTCCTGAAATGAGTAACTCACCCCAACAAGAGGAATAACATTTATTCCCTAAAATACCTTACACTCTTCCCCACGAGGATTTGAACTAGTTCAGAAGAATCACAATAGCTTATGACCGACAAATTGGAGCGATATCCTTAGCTCCATTACTCCCTCACAGAAAACAAGTAACCAGACCAGTGGTCGACACCCGTGACCATGTTTTTGTCCACACAGTAGAAGACCTGATATATTTCTCCCTCACCGAGATCGAACATCCACTCAATCTAATCCCCGAAAGACAAGCTTGTAACTGCTCTGAGCCCGACTATTTTTCTGACAAGGAAGGGTTAAACTCGGAACGCTCAGTTTCAGAGTCGGACGAAATGGAATATAACAATGATCATAATGAATAAAGGGGAAACCCACCCCAAAATAATCAACCTTGGTTGTCCAGAGATGCTCTGGCCATCCCCGGACAAGTACATAACCTTCCCCGACATCCAAAAAAGTTACTCCCTAAATTTGACCCTGAAACCTCAGGATTGCCTGAAGACCATATCAAAAAATTCATACTAGCTATTAGACTGATGAACGTCCAACATGAAGACGTAGTATGTAGGATTTTCCCCTATACTTTCGAGAATTTGGCCTCCACGAGGTATTTTAACTTTCATGTGGGGTCCATAACTAGTTGGACGAAGTTTCAAAAGGATTTTTTAGATAAATTTGCAGAACAAACCACTACAGGATATTTGATGGTTGAGTTGTTCACTGCCACCATGAGTTCAAAGGAAAAGGTTAAAGAATTCAATCAACGATTCACCACTATCCTAAAAAAAATTCAACCCGAAGCTAAACCCACTCAGGAGTTGCAAATAGAAGTATATGTTAATGCTCTCCCTGCTTCCATTTCCGTGTTTGTGAAAAGGGCTACCAAAACAACCTTAGCTGAGAATTTTGAGGAAGCCAAAACAATTGAATTCCAAATGAAGGGATGCAAAGAGGGTTAGGTCTCACTAGTTAAGAAATAAGTTCAACCTCCATTGAAAAGAGGAATCTTTTTTTACTAGACCCCCAGGGAAACAAATAGAACAAGGTCCCAAAAAGGGAATTGGATACATAGAAGACCTACAACGAATGATAAAGAAATTGTCAAACAAAATCATAGATATGAAAATAAGTGCAGGGGAAGGAAACCAAGGCCAGAGGCCCTATAAACCCTTTTTTAAAAGAAATCCATCATTCAAAGAAATTGAACCTCCCCCGGCCAACTTAAACATTGACCTGGGAAATGTGGCATCCGACTCTTTTTGTACCTATCACCAAGAGAAAAATTCTAAAAGAGACTTCCCACAATGGGTGCATGTCATGAATTTGATGGAAAATTGGTTTCTAGACAAGGTTTTCCTTACCTAACAATCAAGCAGCTTAGCTATAAATATTGTTGATCAGGAAGAAGTTGACCCACCGGAAGAAACATCCATGCTACTTTGGGACCCATACCTGTTGATGCCTTCTGATGATCTATTTGAGGTTCAAGAACCACCCAAAGAGGTATTGGTTGTGAAAACGCAAAGTAGGGGTCAACCGGTCTCAAACAACCTTACCATTGCCCACACTTCGAGAGGAAAACAAATGTTCGATCACCCAAAAGAATCTTTTGTCTCCCAAAGAAATCCTATAAACATCCATACATGAGAATCACCCAAGCCAAGCTACAACATAGTAGAATATTTGAAAAAATTGAAGGAAAATATATCGGTCATGGACATGTGTAGAATCCCCCAGCAAAAGGACTTTCTGTTACAAGATTTGAAGTCAGTAGAAACTCCTATAACAAGCACTGACCAAGGAGAAAATACAACCCTCACAGATCTAAGAAATAATCCAACTTTGAACGCTTTCTATGAAGATAAGAAAGGAAATCCTTCGTTCCACTGTTCCTCTTGACATTTAAAGTTTTCAACAGAAACCTCCATAATTGTTTGGTTAACTCAGGGGAATCCTCTAATGTTATGTCATCATCTATCTGCAAGAAATTAAACACAGTCCCTCTCAAAAGTGATAAACATGTGATACAATTGGATAGAACCCAGGTGAAATTTATGGGAGAACTCAAAGATGTCATGATCAAAATGGAAACACACCCAAAATTTGTTCAAGTGATTGACATCATTGTAGTAGATATACCAGAATATTATGGATTGTTACTTAGTCGATATTGGTCCAAGAAGTTGAATGGATACTTTAGCACAGACTGGGCTCACCTGTGGTTTCCATTAAAGGGGCACGCGAACATGATCAGGATCGATAGGGAAACGTATCTCAAACATACTATCACTGATTTAGAATTCCTTAACGAACCCTCTTCGATAGATTTCCCCGTACTAGGAAATTATTCCTGCGATTTCGATTTCAGTAATTTCTCCCCTCTCTCATCTGATGTCCCTCTCACTTAAAACTCTGAAATGAATTTTCAATAAAATATACCAACAATGACGGAAGAAACCCTCTTCTGTCAAGAACCTTTGTCGAAAAACTCAAAACAAATATGTGGAGAGGAGGAAATTGGTAGGCAAGGAGAAGCTGATGGTTTTCACTCACAAGTTTGGACCTTGTACTTTGATGGGTCTAAGTCGCAAGAAGGATCAAGAGAGGGGTGTATCCTCATTGATCTGGAGGGGAAACGAAATTTCATGTCCTGCAGACTAGAATTTGAATGCACTAATAACACCGCGAATGCACTAATAACACAGATGAGTATGAAGCCTTAGTGCAAGGGATAAAGAAATTCGTAGACTTAAACGTTAAATAACTAAAGGTTTTCGGGGACTCTGAAATCATCGTTAGGCAAGTAAGGAACACTATACTCTGCAACTCTCCTCACCTGAGGAATTATCAACAGGAAGTGCACAGGCTAATAGAGCATTTTGAAGCTTTCAACATTACAGTGATCCCCAGAATCAAGAACACTCTCGTTGATTCCCTGGCCACTGCTGCCTCGAGACTATCCCCTCTAGAAGACTATGAATCCTCCTAGTTCACTATGGAGCTACTCTACAAGCCATCAATTCCCAATAATATTTCTAATTGGAAGGTCTTTGAAGGAGATGAACAAATCATAAACTTTTTAACCAATTAGGAAAATTTTAAAGATCTGGCTATTGACGATAAAATATTTCAAGAGCAACTAGTAGAAACTGATCCCCGTGTACAAAGAGCTGAAACAGATCAATTGATTGACAAACCAAGGTTTCACATGATACAGAAAGGGGTAGCCAATTTAGAGAACCTTTTTTACTTAAGGGAAAGATTTAAGGGATCAACAAACACAAATACAGGGATTTCATGTCCCATGTACGAGACCATAAATCTAGGAACCCCGGAGAACCCTAAGAATATAAATCTTGGAAAGACAATATATAAATAAGAGAGGAAATCCTATCTCAAGATGTTCAAAGGATATCAAGATGTTTTTTCATGGTCCTACCGAGATCTGAAAACTTATGATACTCGCATTATCCAACACACAATATTATTAAAACCCTGAGTAAAACCCTTCCAACAGAAGATCTGGAAGTACCACCCATCCCTGGAGCCTCTCATGTGTCAAGAGTTGAAGAAATTACTAGATGCTAAAATTATCTTTCAGGTTAGACACTCTGCCTGGGTAGAAAATTTGGTTCCAGTCAAGAAAAATTCTGGGGACATCCGCATGTGTGTGGATTTCAAAAACCTTAACTGAGCATCTGAAAAGGACAATTACCCAGTCCCACCGATGGAGCAGCTCCTGCAGACCATGTCTGGTTCTGAGGTTTTTTCTCTGCTAGAAGATTTTTCAGGTTATAACCAAGTTCTAGTTTTAGAGGAAGACCGATTGAAAACTACCTTCCAAACCAAGTGGGGAGCCTTTGCTTATAAACACATGCCCTTTGGGTTAATTAATGCAGGGGAAACCTTCCAAAGGGCCATGGACATAGATTTTCAGGGAATAATCAACAAATGTATAGTAGATTATTTGGATGACGTGACTGTATATTCAACGAATAGAGAAGATCACATCCAACACCTAACCCATATTTTCGAAAGGTGTAGGAAATACGGTATATATTTAAACCCTAAGAAAACTATCTTTGGTGTCGAGGAAGGGAAACTATTAGGTCATATTATATATCAAGAAGGAATTCACATAGACCCATAACAAATTAGGGAAATAGCTCAGCTTCCCTTACCCCACAACAAAAAGGCTATGCAATCCTTCTTTGGGAAAATCAATTTTATGAGGAAGTTCACCCTCGATTTCATTGAAACTATCAAACCCTTGCAAAAAATGATCCGCAAAGATGTTGATTTTAAGTGGGATGATGAACGATAAAGTTCTTTCAGCATTATTAAGACTGTAATATCTCAAGCTCTAGTGTTGTGAAGTCCCAACTTTAGAAAATATTTTTCCCTCTATACTTTTTCCTCCTACTAAAAATTAGCTGCAGTATTGACTCAGAAGGATGATGACAACAATGAGGCGTTGGTCTCATTTATGAGCACTAATATCCAAGGGGCCGAACTAAATTACCTTTCTATAGACAAGCAAGCTTACACGGTGTACAAGGAAGTAAAACATTTCAGATCTTACATCCTAAAAAACCACACCAAAGTCATCGTGCCTCATCCTAGAGTATGATCCCTATTCACTCAATAGAATATGGGGGAAAGAAGAGGAAACTGGATGGCAGTGGTCCAAGAATTTTATCTCGATATAAAACCTTCCAAATTGGTTAAGGGACAAGGATCATGTAAACTGGCAGCTGAAGCCCAGGACCAAGTAAATGAAGACCTCGGGTGGGAGAATGAATTGGCATTATGGTATAGTGAAGCTTCATACGTATCCCCAAGGTAGGAGTCTTGGTATGGGAAATTATCTTATCTCCTGTACTATGGGTCTTGCTCAGAAAACCTAAACCCTAAGGAAAGGAGAGCTCTCAGACTAAAATCAACACAATATCGTCTCATAAATTCAGTGCTCTTACGTGTTAGTTATGATGGGGTACTTTTAAGATGTCTCGAATGAGAAGACACATACAAGGTTCTGAAGGAGCTCCATGATGATCCTGCAGGTGGACACTTCGCATGGAATACCACCACTCACAAAATACTGAGAGCTGGTTATTATTGGCCTACTCTATTCAGGGATGCTCACACATACTCTAGGAGCTGTAAAACTTGTCAAATAAGCGTGAGGAGGGAAAAGAGAGTTGTTGTCCCACTCCAACCTATGGCCATCTCCAGGCCTTTCGAGCAATGGGGGTTATATATCATAGGAGAAATTACACTGATTTATTCAAAACAACATAGATACATACTGACTGCCACAGACTATTTCACGAAATGGGCAAAGGCCTCCCCTCTAACTCATGTAAATGAAAAGGTGGTGATCCAATTTATAGATAAACAGTTGATCACAAGGTTTGGTATGCCCTCCTTCCTTGTTTTCAATAATTTCGTTTACGTTTCTTCCACCCTATTAACAGAGTTTTATCTAGACAAAGGAATCATAATCAGATACTCTGCAAACTACTATCCACGGGAAAACGAAGTGGCAGAATCAACCAATAATAACCTATTGAGGATATTAAATAAAACAATTGCAGACAACCAGAGGAATTGGCACAGTTCACTTCATAATGCCTTATGGGATAATAAAGTAACACCCAAAGAAGCTATAGGGAATTGCCCATACTTTATGGTATACGGACAAGAAACCATTCTCCTGAACGGACTATATCTTCCATCTCTTCATCTTGCTCAAGACTCTAGAGGACAACCCTCATCGGTTATTCAATAAAGAATTGATACCCTCCCCATACTAGAAGAAGAAAGGGAGAAAGAAAAATCAAAGTTCATTGTTCATTAGCAGATAGTTAAAAGGTGGTTTGACAAGCATAAGCCTAAAGAGAAGAATTTTGAAGTAGGAGACTTAGTCCTGAAATGGGACAGAGAGAATGAGTCAAAGGGAAAACATTCAAAGTTTCAGAATCTATTGCACAGACCTTTTCAGGTATTCAAGAAACTTGGGGTAGGCACGTATCGGTTTCAAAATATGAGGGGGGAACCTGACGCCATCCTGATGAATGGCCAAGCCCTAAAACAATATTTATGTTAATATATATATATTTATATATCTGTGTGTGTGTGTGTGTGTGTGTGTGTGTGTGTGTGTGTGTGTGTGTGTGTGTTTTCATGATATTTTGTTTTTAGGTAATCCAATTGCAGAGTCCTTCATTTTTGTTTTCTTGTTATAGTATTTTTTGTGATTTGAAGTTTGTGTTCCGCAAGGAATTGGTTGACCTTAGTTCATGCGGTATGACAAACTTTTTTCCTGACTCATGCTTACATACAACACAAGAAGCGTTGGGAGAATTGTGGTTGTTTTGAAGGAGTAATGTATCTAACCTATGAAAATAAAAAACCTTGGAAAAGTGATGACGTGTATGCCTGGTGGTCTGGTAAAACCTAAAGGGAAAGATGGTAAGCTGGAAAGGACCACATGTACCTCAAGACAGAGCTAGCAAAAATTCACCTTACCATGTCATTTTGCAAATAATAGATGTCCTCCTCTCCCACTCACTTAGGGCATTCTGCCAAAATAAAATCAATTATATCAAATGAGTGCAAAGTAGGAGAGGGTATGTAGATAACTCCGTCAGGGCTATGGACACTTGCTGGTAGCGGAGCAAGGTCTGTAACATCGGGGTGACTCTATCGAGGCTATGGATTCTTGCTGGCAGCGGAGAAACACCGTAGCAAGTGAATGATGATAACTAAAATTCTTGGTGATAGTGAGTTCTTTACTCAAATCTTGTCAAAAGAGGGCATGGGTCATGGTTATAGGAAACAAAGGAAGAATAAAGGTTGAAACCCCATAGGCAGGCCCAGATTCACAAACCAGGGAATTTGAAATACAAGGATAGAAGAGACTCTGATAAAAACTAGTTAATTTCTTAACCAGCTTCTGCATCAGTTGAGCCTGGTGAAGAAACAGAGATTCTACTTTCACCCAGTAAGTCGCTATTTTTTTAGCACTCAACACACCCTAAAAGCCTTATCAAATTTTGTCACTTTTTGGGTACCACTTGTTTTCTTCACTGTCTGTCTCGATTTAATTTTGGGAAATGGTTTATATTTGTTGTTTTTCATGTCTCTTATCACCTAGTCAAGTTTGTTTGAACTTGTGAAGCCTCATGTCTAAAGGACCTTAACACCCAAATTAAGAATCGGTAGATAAACATTGCACCTAACGCAATCACGTTCGGCATCAACAAGAATTCAAGTAAGTAAAGGAACCACACAAAAACAATAGTCATCGAGCATCGATCCTCATCAGCATCAGTAGAAGGAGGTTTTGGTTTGCATAAGTTATTCGCATAAAGGTTCGAGAGATAGTCGATCCCCTTCGGCATCAGTAAAATACAAGAAAGATAGATGTTAACAAAGGACGCAAAGAAATCATCGATATCTGATGCCCGATGCGCTTTATCGGGATCGGTGAAATCCAAAAATATCACAGCAATCATTTTGACCACAATAAATTTATCTCTGTTCGTCGATCCCCGATGTGTTTTCGCCATAAGAAATTTTTTGAGGGACCTAATCTAAGAGCACTTGGTAGGTTTATCGTCGATCGTCGATCGTCGACACTTTATGGCATCAGTAAGTTAGGTTTGGGTTTTAGAAACGTATGGCTTAAAGAAAGTCCCGACTCCGACTGACATGAGTGAATGAAGTCACTAGTATCAAATGCCATGTATCTTTACCACGTAAGAGGATCATACGGTCTAGTTTTATCCCAAGTTATTTTGGTTCCCTAGGTCCTAGTCATGCCTCCTACTCAACCTTGCCACATCAGCTTTGTACGGCAAGATCTATCGGTTTCAAATATTTTGCAGGAGGATATCAATGAAAATGTTCATAGAACAATCTTGACCCCCAATCCACTAACTGAAAGAGCGGAACGATGGGACGTTTGCGACATAATATACGATCGTATTTTGGACATTTAATGAACTAGTTAATGCCCAATCCCACATTAGTTTCTACCTCGTGCGTCGATTAGACAATATCAGTTTGAAATCATCGATAGACCACATTACCACCCATGCCTCTGTCGTCAACCCATGATGAATTTAAGTTTAAACATCTTTTAAGATTTGGCAGTAGATTTGTTGAAATTTCACTCATAACCTAAATTAAATGGCTAATGTGACACAGTAAGATCATCCATGTTTAAATCTCTAGAACCATTTTGAACAAATTCATTATGCGCGTAAGTTGAAAGAGAATCTGAAGGAGAAAAGTGAGAAAATCGAGACTGTACTTCCCCTTTTGATTATCAAAACCAGGTTTAACAAGATTCAGAGGTAAGATGTCACCAAGAAATCCAACCACCAGACACTCACCGAGAGAACCAAAGCTGAAATAAGTTGAGATAGGAAAATTTTCTTCTCTGGGGACCGCGAGGTAGTTGGAGTATGCCCCTAGGGCAGAACCTGTCATCAAAAAAGAAACAAGAAATATTTTTTCCAACCTCCGACCTTTGGTGATACAAAGGCAAGCATCGGATCCAAGGTAGTGCTCCCATAGTGGGGGGATATCTTCAACAGAATTAGCTGAGAAGAATACCCTGAGTATATTCCACACAGCGACCCAAATGGAAGGGCGCTCGATGACTAGGTGTTCCCCAACATCCGACGGTCGTATTTACACATGGTGGAAAGCAGAACCCCCGTTTCCCCTGCATAGAGGTTCTGAAATGTCTCATCGACCATACGGATGGGAATAAGTGCTTGATCAATGATGAGAATGGAGGATGTGTTGGAGTTTTCCTCCCGACAGAGGTCCAGAAATACTACAAGCTTAGGGACCCAGAGGAGTGGCTCAACACAAACTTCGTAGTGAAGTTCTATGAATTCCATGACACCAACCAGTTGATGGCTTCATGGTGGAAGGAGGACAAGAAGTTCACTAATCAGAGCAATGGATGTTATGGAACAATCAACCTGAGGGAGCCATACATCTATTTGATGGCTCTCATCTGTTGGCTATATGGAGAAAAGGATTGCTCCAAGTTTTCAAAAGCATGGATTCCTTTGGCATACACAGTGGTGATCTTTAGGAGCAACTTCAAGTAGGGAGCGATAATCTCAAAACAATTAAGCATCTATGTACAGCATGCTCAAACGCCAAAGGAAGGGGAGGCACCCACTTTCTACATGGCCTCGTACCTGCTCAATGTCATGTGTGAAAGGAACGTCTTCGTCGGCATGAATCTAAGCTGGCATGTTTCAGATCTCTCGGCCACCCACGTCTACTTCAACATACTATGGGAGAATAGGAACAAAAGGTCTTATGCACTCATTTGCGATGAATTCATCACTTGCATTTATTTTATTATTTTTAAGAAGGAATGCCCAAGACTATCTTCGGTAGCCAATAAAATGATAGAAAAGGTAGGCCATTGGTATTTAGATGAACACTCAACCTACATTAGAGTGTTTGGGTCCACCATAGCACCACATATCCTACCTGCTCATGTCCCAGACTGGCTGGTTGTGGGAGAAATTTGTTATTAGACCATCCTGCATGGATATAATGCCACATTGGTCAAAGACAAGAAACATGCTTTCATACCCTACAGTTTTCATATAGGCTTTTATCTGGTGAAATATACTGCTCAAGCTAAACTGGAAGGGCTACGCCAACTTGAATTCAGGTCCCTGACAGGCTGATTCTGCAAGCATGACCCTAAAGGCCTGGTCCTCCAACATGCTTCGCAAGTATCATCGTGTTGGTCGTATGCTCATGATATGTTTGAGGAAGAAATTTTCACAGAGAACACCTAGGACTGGGATGAGGTGGTGCAAAGGATGGCCAACCCAAACATGACTAGGTTCAAGGCCATGAGTGTGGACAAACAAGTGGAAATGATAGAGCAGTCAGCTCAAGAGGCCCTCGAGGCCAGGGAATAAATCAGAGCGGCAGAGACAATAGAGGCACAGAGAAGGGGATTACTCTTAATACAAGGGGTGCAAAGGATCATCGATATGTTGCAAAATCACCCTGACCTGATAGAAATGATGAGGATCATGGTCGATGACCCAGTCGAAATCCAAGGAGAACCAAGTGGCCCGGAGTCGATACATATTGAAGAAACCACTGGGTTAGAAAACCCTGAAGCTCCATCACCACAAGTCGGATCACCAGAGGAAGCTTCGGCTTAGCCCGAGATAGCGAGGACATCAGGAAAGACAAGTACACCAAATCCCTTATTTGATTGAATTACCATATATGATGATGAGGAGAGTTCGGAAGTGTCCTTGGTCACTCCAGTGCAAATTACAGAGGAGAAAGAACATGAGAAAGCATCCACCCTGGATCCCGATGCTCCAAGTCAGAGTCATCCACAGAATGAGCATGAGGTAGAAAGTGCCTTGGACGTTGAGCCACGTGACATACCGAGAACCCCAATGGATAGCTCGAGGGATGAGAAAGGATCAGGGGAACAAGGACAATAAATTTCACAACAGGAAATCAGAATCTCAACAGTTGATTACCAAGTACGTACCGAACCTACCCCTAATTCCTTGGTTTTTCCCAGTACCTTACCACCCAATGAGAAAAAACCAGAGGCTGATCCATTAGGATATACAAAAGAGGTTTCGGAACCCGGTCTTGAAAAAATATACATTGTTGGGAGCCTGGCAAACACTCTTACTTGGGGAGAACAACAAATCCCCGAACCTGTGGATGAGTTCGTCGATACACAAGAAATCACCTATGACCGAAAGAGGAAATCCATCGTGAAGAGAACCATCAAGAAAAGGAGGCTTGCTTTAGACGGTTTGATCCTCATCACCACAGAGGATATATTGATCAGCACAGAGCATGCCAAGATGTCTGAGCTTATTGGTGCAGGGATGGCAATCAGAGATGTCACCCTGGATAGAGCAAGGAAATATGAATAGGAGTTGGTCGTTGTGCTAAAGGAGTTGGAGCATCTATGCCATTTGGAGAAATATTATCAGGACTCCACTCATGCTACGGTATTTTTGAGAAGCGAATTCCAAGATGCCTACAGTAGATTCACAAATGAACAACACCTCTTCACTACAGGGATAACTGAATTCCAATAAGACACTCTTATGGCGCTATTGACCTGCAAATATGTGGAAATATGGTATGAGAAGGCCCACCAAGCAATGGAAAGAATTGATTACATCAGCACAGTTATAAAGGGTCGAGACACCTAAGAGCATGGCATTTGGGTGTTGAGGGACAACAACATAGATCGGATAAGGAAAATGGTTGAATACTGGGTGAAAATGGCCCAAGAACCTCAGCGGGAGATTCAATAGAAATGGACCGATTGTGAAAGAATTTGGGTCAAGATTAATCAGGATATGAAAGACATCGGCCTCCCAGAATTCGACTCACCCAAGGACTTTCTCGACTTGCATGACATAGTCAAACTACATGCAGAACAAGACTCGGCATGGACTGTAGAGATAGAAAAGGTGGTGAACAAGTACAGCTGATCATGGAGCACCCGATCAAATCTCGAATAGTATTACAGTAGTTAAGGGTCAAAACAGTCAAGTATCGGACATGAGCAGTAGTATTAAAGTAGATCATTTCGACCCTGATGGACCAACACAGATTCCCGTATGCCAACACATGTGAGGAACTCTTTGTCAAATGGTCAAAGTATGAGAAGAGTCATCCACTTTAGTGAAACCATTCGATGAATCTTAGAAGACAGAGAGATGGGAGTGCCATGTGGTGATGTTTTATTTTACTTAGCTTTCACTTTTGATAGTTATTTTGGTTAATGATTTGTCATAAATAAGAGGATCAACCTTTTATAAAGGGTCGATGGTTTTGGAAAATACCCTCATTTTTTGGAATTGTAAAGAACTATTTCGGAACTACCTTAATTGAGAAGTTTTGTTTAGGACCGGAGACAAACTTATGTTTTACATCAAAGGAGTTTGTGATTGGATCTAAGGAGGAATTACTTATGACTTTATCTCATGAATGGATGTTGTAATGAGTAAGAGTTCCTGAATCTATTGATAAGTTAGTTGATTCAATATTTGTATAGTTCTTGTCTCTAATGATGGAAAGAAAATCGTTGTGTTAATGTGTGGTTAATGGTTAGAGCTAAGGAAACTATTTTTCTTGCCATCATTTTATTGCATGTATGTTTTCTTTTAATAATTGTATCTCATTCAATAATTAAAATACCAACAAGTCTATGTATTAGTACTAGGCTTGTCACAGGTATGAAAATCATTGTTTGCATGTTGGAGCACGAGGGTTATCCCAAGCTCAGCCTTCTTCAGTAGTTAATATTTCCCCTTTTACCCAACTAGTTTATACCATCACATATCTTTTAGCAGACCCACCTAATAAAATAAAATACAAAAGAGAACATTTAAACTGGAGGAGGAATTTTCATAAGAAGATATCTTGTCAATCACTACGTAAATCCCATTGATTATTTGGTAGGATCGACATATTTGGAGAACCATTCCAGTATCAAACGTTGCAAAGTCTAATTGGGCCTCGATGATGGGTTTGGTTCCTACTGTTGAGTTAAATGGATTTAGGACCCCTCAACATACTCCTGGTCCTCAAAGTAGAAGTTGTTGGTCTAACAGTTTGTGATCTTGTTTTGTTCTACTGAACATGCCTAAACTGTTGTTGTTATTATGGGCAATGTTTTTTTTGTTGTTGTTTTCCTCTGTAAGGAGTCCTCTGCTGAGGATTTTTTCGTCGTGGTTTCATGAACATAGGTCCTTTGTGCATATCTCGAGGCCCTAAAATCTGTCTAGTTGGTGTCTGATGTTGTTTTGCTACTGTTGTTGTCTATCTAGTTGTTCTAGAAGGAGACTTACTCTAACCCTTGTTGTTCATATCTTCCTCAACTATGAGGGCCTTATGAGCTGCATCGTGCAACATCTGAGGCATTAGTATCCTCACCTTCACACGAATGTTGAAGTTAAGGCCGAACAAAAATTTGTTGACCTTTAACTTCTTCGTGTTCAGATGTGGAGCATACCTAAGTAGCTCCATGAATCTGACCTCGTACTATGTCATCGTATGACCACCCTGTTGTAATGCATTGAACTCATTAAGCTAGCACTCAATGAATTCCTTAGACAAGTACCTCTGCCAGAACCGTTCCTCAAACATCTCCCATGACACATCTTCGACGACCATGTTTAGTTGAGGTATGAGCATCTTCCACCATACAAGATCACTCCCCTTCAACTAAAAGACTTCCATGCAGACTTTCATGTTGTAGGTGTAATCACGAAGTGCGAAGCATAGTGCCATGTTCTCCAACCATGCCTCGACGACTAAGCTATCTGTGGCACCCATGAACTCCAGAAACTTCACCTTCTCAAGTTCTTTGTGAATACTATCACTACCAGCTGGGGTGCGTTGTGAACCCTCATTGGGTATATACACCCTGCCCTCATCCTGATCCAGACAATTGATCAAAACATCTGACATCCTTTGGAAATATCTCATCATACCTATCACATCTCACATAGCAACCTGCTCCTACTCAATAATCTGCTCATCTCCCTGGAGGTTAGACCCTTCTGGCATGGAGACTATTGTAGGTGTCACACCTCTTCCTATAGCACCATGTCGTCTACTTCCCCGACGTCCTCTAACCATGATTATCTACATGCAAAATTTTCAAATTTTAATTAGTATTATAATTTAATCGTTCAATTAACATAGTGTAAGGTGTAATGGTCCAATGTCGCAGGGTTGAACCTACTCTGATACCATCTATAATGACCCCTCCATTACAACAACAAATGAGTGAGTACAAAAGAGGTATATGTCATTTTTTTTAAACAATCGTTAGAACAAGTGAGATGCGTCACAACATACATTAACAACTACACATTAAATATGAATGAAACATCACTATTAATCAATTAACCACATCACATAAGATAATATAAGGAATCTACATGCCCAACCTATCCTACAAGGTTAGGACCTCCAAGACACATAATCAATGCTCAAGTCCAAGATTCATCCGATTGATTTTGACCACTTAAGGTCTTAGGGATAGCGACTATTCTAAAGAGCAAGGAGATATCTAGTTCCCTTATCACAATCATACTCCAAAATTCATGACCCAATCAACAACAATACCCTTCATAAATTTCTTAAACATATAGTATAATCTACTATGATTTTACAATCATGAAGCAATACCCATGTGGTACGGGAATGAACATTTTATATCATCTTAAAAAGGCACCATAACTAATACATTGTTAAATATTGAATGCACATGTGAAATAATAAAATAAATAAATAATTCCCTTAATGTATGTTATGAGGAAAATATCTCTATGGCTAGGGGTAAACCACAATAGATGGAAATGACTACAGAAATCAACTCTAATCTCATATATTCTATATAATCAAACATGCTAACAAGACAAGATAAATATCCTACCTCGTCTAGACGTTCGATGAAGTCCATCGTTGAGAACTTTACTCAAAATAATACACCTGCAACTTGTCCTCAACAACTAAGAAATGCAAGCATATGGTGATAATATATAAAGCTATCACATTCAATAGCATAATCCATCAACATTCATAACAAATATTCCCATGGAATAACAATTCAAATATTTGCAAGATATTAATTGGACAAGAAAAGAGTATTTCTATTAAAATGTAATCAGTAGAAGTGAATGAATTACAAACTTCTGTGTCGGCACGGTTCGGAACCAAGAAACTAAGTCCCTTCCATTTGGGCCTCCACCACTTCAATCCTCCACCAAAGGAAATCTCATATAAGAGAGACAATGAGGTTCTCAATCAAGTAGGGAAGAGCTTGGGGGTTGAACAATGTGTTTAGACTTAAAAGGACAAAGGGATGCAGACTCAATAATTTCTCTAAAGTAAATTTTCTCTCAAAGTTGAATTCTTCTCCCCTTTTCCATAGCTCCTAGAGTAAATATTCTCTCAAAGTTGAATTCCTTCTCCTTTCCATAGCCCTGGATATGGCCCGTTTATAGCCTTCAAGTGGAAATTAAGGGTCTAGGCCCAATTTCCCAGATATGGAAGGTCAAGGATCATGGATCCCGTGGCATGGCATGGAAACCCTCGACACTATTTAATTTTGGGCACAAAACCCGATGCACGCTGGGTTGTAGTGGTGCAACCTCTGTACACGCATGTTGTATATTAGTTAGGGCACGTATATGTGGAAAAATATTGTTTTTATCTCTGGGATTTGCAAAAAGGGACTTCAAGTATGCATAGGGAAATCGAAAAAGGCCTTCTAAGAAACTTTGCATAGGGTGAGGACAATCTTTCTATAGCAGATGCCCCCTAATGTGTGAGTTCAGAGGAGTATCTGCGATGGCTGAAATACATTATAATACCCAGAAGTGGAGTAATGGAGACTCAGCAGGACGAACTAGTTGCTCATGAGAATATTACAATATGTACTAACTTTGCACACATGGCTTCCAATTTGAATTACACTGTAGATCCATGTGAAAATACACCAAACAATTTTTCATGGCCATGAATAGGAAATACAAAGGTGGCTACATTCCAAAGGTTGTCATAGTCATGAACAAGGCCCAGTAAAACTAGTCTCAAAATCAATCTGAAGATATATATATACAATGGAGTACAATTTAATCTCCCATGATCATTGAAGTCACATAGGTACTGGTCCAATGAGATATAGCAACAACTCAGGAAAGTTGCGACTATCAACTAATGTCCTCAAGTATTCTACACGTTCTTCCAAAGGTGCAAGTCTACATCGTGTGAATAAAGGGGTTGAGTTTGAACACAATGAGACTTTGTTTGATTATCGGTCATTAAGGTATACCGTTAACAAACGTGAGACAACCTACCAATAATGAAAGTAGGTATCAAGGAACCAAGTACATTCTTACAAGTGTGAATAAAGGTGTCGAGGTCGAACACTTGAAGAATCCATCGATCAGGAAACATTGATGTATTCCCAACTGTCGATGGCGGGAGAACCTGCCACTAATGACTGCAAGCCTCTAGGTACTCATAGGACTCTAGGTCTCATTTCCATAATAGATGGGCTGAAGTCGATGGAAGGAAACCCGCTGAAAGGAGAGAATTAAGGAATCTCTCATCTATTCATCACGAGGTAAAAAGAAGGACCTTGATGATTTGGAGGAAATAGGATGAAGAACATGTTCACTAACCAATGGCCCTATGCGTCTTTTATGTGTTCCAGATGCAAGCGATACACGAAAAAGACCCTCTGAATAGAAGCCAATAAGGAAAATTGCTGACAAAGGAGAGGAAACCACCAATAAGGCTAATGGCATCCAAGACATTGCACAAATCCTGATGTGTGAATATATTTATTGTCATCGAACACAAGGGAAACCACCCAGTCAGTGACCAATGGTGAAATGTCGACTGCTAGGTTCAAGGTTACCTACCAATGATGAAATTAGGACTAGGGTGCATGATACGACTACAGTTTTATGTAATTCTGAGACATACTGAGGATATGGCCAACATGCAAAGTCAATAGTTCTAAGGAATGGCCAACACGGGTTGATAGACATCCTTTGAACAAGAGCATGAGACATATGGAAGACTCTAGCAGCATAGACTCAATGATGAAACTTTGAGATGCAGGAGGCATCAATCAAACTCTCCATAGGGACTAGAAGAGTAACCAGTAGGGGGAGAAAACTCTACTTAATGAGCTCATCTTCCTAAGGTCATGTTAAACCCAAAATTTTGATGACAAGTGGACTCAAAAATTTTGTGCTTTGTTCAAAGGAGACACAACTACTGCCAATATAAGATAATATTCTTTCTCTGCCCATCTTTTTTTGTTTTTGCATAGTCAAATGAATGTTATGATACAGAGGAGGAAACGAGTGTCGTAGGTAAGCAACTAGTTCCAGCAGTGGAACATACCTATGCTCAATGCAAGGAGGTGCATGTGGGAGATGGACACTCGGGGGAATGTTTCCTCTTGGGTATAGGGTGTCAAGCTACAAAGGATATAAACAAGGCTCTGCTTGGATGGTGATGCAAATTGTTGAGGTGATAGGCTTATAATGCAAAAGAGGGAACCAGAAATAGGTTCAATACTGCAAGCAAGAGAATGAGATGCAATTACAACTTAACGCCAAAAAATGTCATTTTTCGTAATCTTAGTCTACTTGGTTTGAAAAAGGGGTAAACTTGCACCAAATATATGTCATTTCTAATCCAATTTACGAGTGTGAAAGAGACAAGTTCACTCAGAAATATTTTCTCTTTTTGAGAGAGTCGAAAAAGATACTAAATCAGACTTGTTGGGATTTTTCTAGGCGGCATGTCATGGGGGAGGCCAATGCTCCCATGTGGGACTTCTGTCAAAGGTCAGAAACTTATGAACAACTGACACAAGCTTGGGAAAACCCAGAGCTTTCCAAGTGGAGGGGGATAAAATACTCGCGGAGGTTACCTTCCCAATGATGTATCAAAAAATGCCTCTTATTTGAAAGGGCATAGGAGAAGGAATTTGATACCCCACAAGACCATCCCAGTCAAAGGGAACCTCTTGAAGACTTGGAAGGGGAGTACTCATAGAGAGTAAAACTTTCTCTTTCTCAAAATGTGCGAGACTAGAAATGTTAATGACATGGTTGAAAGATGTATCATCCTCCAAAATAAGAGTGGGATCGGTCGAAGATTGCATCGACACGACCACTTCTTCAACCGTTGATTGAATAGGATGAGAGACAACAAGGTAAAGAAACACATCACCCCCAAAAATGGGGGTGGCATCAGCTGAAGGTTGTGTCGGCATGAAAGTCATATCAACCAAATAAGGTTGGGAAACCAAACATGACTCAGAACTCGAAGGGCCCCTAGGCAAGGACACGCTTATTGTACCACAGCAGGAACAGGGCACAAATGAGTAAGGTGATCTCCTTTGCAAAGTATACAAAGGAACTTGTTCTTACATCCTAGACATCAAGGTTTCTCAATCATAGGAATTCCCCCAGTGTCACTCACAATGGTTGGAGACATGCTCTCAGTGTGACTAGAAAAGGTTGGTGGTTCATCTCCCACGTGATGCACAGAGGTTGGAGATGTGATGTCAATATGAATTAAGGTGACTAGAGTTGTGCCCCCATCATGATTTAAAGAAACTAGTTGTTGGTATTCAGCATGGCTTGCATAGGTTGTTGACCAATCTCCAACATGATTAGTAGAGGTTGGTGATATAATTCCAGTATGACTTACAGTGACTGGACCGGTGGTGGTGGTTGGCATTTGAGACCAAGGTCCCGGGAAAGACTGGTTTAGAGAAATTGCAAACCAGGAAGGATTATGGTCTCCACCTTTTCCCTTCTTGGCAGGGTAGTATCCTCCTCTCAATTGATCCATAGAGGTTTCCAAAGGAATCATCACCGAAGCAGATGTTTGCGAAGAGAGAAATGCGTGACACAGGTTACTGAGGTGAGGATATATATTTCCCCCAGACGAAGGGATTCCATGAAGGGGGTATCCCATACCATAAAAATTACTCCCTCTATATGAGATACTAGAGGATAGATGGAGGTTCATCATTGGAAAAGCGTTCATAGGAACTGACATAGCGAACAAAGGGTATATGGATGAGGTGTAATAAGAAGAATAACCACCCATTTGAGCACTTGCTCCTGGAAAAGTGAGGCTAGGATTGGATCCGTAAGAGAGGAGATTCCAACCTCCCACCATGAGAGTCGGCTGAGGGATATGACCCCTATCAAATTAATATATAGACAATGGAGCCATCGTTCCCCTGGATCCAAAATTAGGATTCATATAAGCAGGCGAGGGAGTGGGTGGAAAGGGTGAAAGCATAGGCATATCAAGAGGAAAATTATTAGAGACCCAAGGTATTGACTGAGTATCATGATTATGTATACCATTATGAAACACAGATGGATTTGTCCCATGAAATGAGTGAATGTCATGGGGGATTCAACGCTAAATGAGGAAGTCCAACGGACTCCACTATCCATGATACTGAAAAATCATGGTGCAATAAAAAAATCCTAAGGTCAACCAATAGTCAAAGAGCACACCAAAATAAAATAAACAAAAGGCCAATATGCACACAAATAGGATAAAGTGGTTGAAAAGGGGCCTCCCTCCCTAAAGTAGGTATGCCTCACCCAAGAGGGGCCTAAGACTCCCTACAAAAAATTGGAGGTATCAGAATCAGTTATAAGGGCCCTCGTGGGCTTAACAACGAGTCAGTCAGATCCCCCTGGAGAGGTAATCCTCCATAAAGGTTGTGTGTTGTCCAACCCTTATCTGACCCAGGGTACTTGCAGAATAACCCCTGCAAGTAACCTATGTGGTACCTATGTCAAGAAACTGAGCAAAAACGGTATAATTGATGTGCAGGAGAACAGTCCTAAGTCAGGTCTACCATATGGGTAGGGTAAAAAAGCCAAAAAACTCGAAAGAACCACCTTTCACAGAGGTAAAGGTACTAACAAGATCCCCATATACGAATAGATCCAAAAATATATATCTGACGCTAAGAATTTATTGGGGGGATTTCCCCTCAACCAACTTCACGTGACCTCATGCTTAACTCTGGTTTAAGTGGTTCCTCCTGACGTCACCAATTATACAATGTATTTCACCACTCCCTTAGTCAGACACATATTTTGATTTAATAGCCTTGGAGAAGTTTACTCATAAAATCCTATTACAAGGCTCTAAATCCTAAGCTAGTTTCTGCACCCTAGAAAATAAAATCGTTTATAATCAATTTTAAATTATAGTGTTTCTTTTAGTGGCCTTGATTAATAAAAAAAAATGTGTGGTCATGAAACTAATGATGTTATGACTCAGCAAGTAAAATAAATAATATGAATAAAATGCAAAGTCCTAACTTCAAATCCCAATAAATGATAAGCTTTTCAAAATTCACTTTTCAATTTAGTTCAGCAATTCCAAATAAGATGCAATCTTTCTATACATGTACTAAGATAAATGATAAGGACCCAAAAAATCAAATGCCAACAATGCACAATGCTTAATATTTTTGTATTTTCAATATAGAAGAATGAAAATGAAAGGACTGAATCAACAACTTGATATAAAGATTCTATTGTATGTAAACAGAGACAAAACAAGTAGGATATCAAGAAGAAAACACCCATCCCAAGATGCAATGACAATCAATGAAAAGGATGATGATAAAGGCACCGCCTGAAAATTCAACCAAAGGAAGGTTTCATATCATTATACAGGTGCTTAACATTCATAACAGAGACCCAAGAAGACTCAGCAACCATCACAACTAACCCAGCAAACATCAAACTCAGCAACCAAAGACAAAAGGATGATGTACGCAACCATTCAAGAGAAAATCATGCATATACGCCTCTTGCAAAAGGAAAGCACGCATATGTACATGACTATCAGGAAAAAACCCATGTATATGTGTTAAAACACTGCCAGGATAAGTGTAAGGTGAAGAAACTCACACTCAAAATGAACAGAGACTATCAAGAAATCATACGACAAGAAAATCAATATAAACGAGAGAAGTCAAAGGAGAAAAACACTCCAAACCCCAAAAAGAATATTGTATCCCTAGTATGGTCGCCAATTCTGTTACGAGGAAAATCTCTCTATGGCTAGGGGTAAACCACAAAACACGGAAATGACTGCAGAAAATAACTCTAATCTCATGTATGCTATATAAGAAAATATGCTAACGAGAAAAGATAAAGAGCCTACCTTGTCCAGACGTT
>SNQJ01S0163509.1:4446-14692 GCA_010110895.2 Picea sitchensis | reverse complement strand
CTACAACATTACAGATGACTTGGCCAAACTCCGGTATGGTGTTCTCTATCTAGATCAAGAACGTTGGCAATGGTGGCAATGGAGAAAAACTTCCCGTCAAGGGTATATTGTTTGGACCCAATTTGTGACTGAGCTTTATGAACGCTTTGACACGGACACCAACCATTTGGGTTGTTTGACAAAGTTGAAACAATCCAGCACAGTAGAAGACTTCATAACTGCCTTTGAATGCCTGACTTTTCGAATAGAGGGCATTACTGATGCTTTCTTTCGAGAGTGTTTTATTAGTGGCCTCAAGGAGGAGATTCGGGCCCATGTCCTCATGGCTCGACCCTAGACTTGGGTGGAGGCTACCAAAAGAGCTAAATAAGCACAACAGGTTGTATCATCTCAAAAACGAAAACCCTCCTTTATCCCTCGCCCTAAACCCGTCACTCCCACTACTCCCTCCGCCCCATTAAAAATCCAAAAATTGACCAGGGCTGAAATGACTAAATGCCAACTCAAAGGCCTTTGTTATAATTGTGATGAAAAATATTTCCTGGGCCACATGTGTAAGGAACAAAATATTTTTATGGTCATCTCTGAGGACATTTCAGAAGAGGATGTTGAAACTCCCCTTGTGTCTGAGTCACCTGAAATAACTGACATAACCCCTCCCTCAGACCCTCCCGAAGTAAAACCCGTCATTTCCCCCAATGCTCTCACTAGATTTTCTGCTCCCCAAACCCTCAAGTTAATCGGTTACATCAAGCATCGGAAGGTCATCATCCTGGTTGATAGTGGAAGCACCCATAATTTTATTCATCGCCGCATTGCCCAAGAAACTCATTGTTACATACATGCTGTAAAAAATTTCCAAATCATGATTGCCAATCATGGTTCCATGAAATGTGGAGGGCATTGTGAAAATGTACGTCTCTAAATCGGTGACTACAACCTAAAATCCCATATGTTTGCTATCGACATGGGTGGTGTTAGCACTCCAGGAAACTCTCCTAGGCTGTAAGTCAGAGATTCCTAGTAACTTAATCTTTTGGTAACTGTTTTCTCAATAATAAGTGTGGGTTTGGATCAAGTCAGAGGACTGTATCATTTCTCACTCAAAACATGCATGAACACATTTAGATGGACAAGGCTTTCAACCACAAATGTTCAGAGAGTTTATAAATAAAAGGATGTATGGAGAAATAACTATTATATCAGCAAAATCACATATAAAGCATATATGAATGGCCAATTACAATAATCACATGAATACTTGCAAAGTTAAACTTATGAATGCAATGATAAGATGACATTTATCAAGCATAAACAAGCATAACAGCATGAATATAATATCCAGGTGCAAGTACAGAATAGGTAAGAAGATGAAATCTGAACAAGTTATGGCAAAAGAAGCTTGTATTACTCAATATGAAAATGAGAAGTTTGAGTACATAATATGAAAACGTCTTCAAAGTCAAACCTTTAGTTCCTATTCTACCTTTAGCTTTATAGCTTTACAATGCAGTTTTGAGATCCTGAAAACATGGATCAAATATGCTAAAGATAGAAAGTCAAAATTTAGTTTGCAAAAGATGTGGAATGATCCCCAAAAATGAGGTCGATCCCAGATTTCATGGTCTTCATCTCTTGTTGAGTAATGGTGTAGTGCAGGATAGCCTTCCAAGGCTGAATGATGACTCTCCAAGAGATACAAATTCGAATATGTTGATGTGAATCAGCGTCCTGATTTTTTGTCTTTGTCAAAGATACCAAAAACGTTTGAAACACCTCTTCTTTCCATAATCTATCAAAGATAGCTATTGGATCTGTCTTGACAATTCATCAAATGTCCATTCAAAGAGGTTTCAAACCTTTCCAACTCAAAAAACTTCGATCTATGCAAAAACTTGATCATTCTGGAAGTGACAGGCTTTCGGTGGTTAACTATGTTAAAATTTGAGCTCTTTAACCACCAAAAGCTCTGCTTTTGGTGGTTAATGAGCGCTTTTCAAGCTCGCCTAAACCACCGAAAGACAGAGTTTTTCAAAACTTCAAAAATACAAAATTTTGATTACCTCTTTGATTTGCTGTCGGTTCAGGGTGCTTTTGGTGATGTTTCTTTCAGGTAAAGTGCCAGCAACTTCAATTTCCTGTGTAGACAGTTCTGTTTCCTGTAGAATCCATTTGAAGTTCTCACAGTCAAAATGTTTGTGACTGGATGCATTCATACCCCTGCTTAAATCAACTTGTGAAATTTTGTTGTATTGACCAAAAATGAATTTATAGCAGCCTATCTAGAGATATCCCAATCATTAGTTCCAAGGCATTCCTTCACGAGAAACAAGCATCTTGCATGATGTTCCATTTTTGGACTTTCTTCGGATTACTAGTTCAACCCCTCCAAAGCCAAGTTCAATATTGGCATTGAGATTTTCTTCTGTAGGCACTATTTGCGTCCCACTTTTCTCCACGTAACTGCTGCTATAGTCATAAAAGTCATCTAGATCGCTATCTTCTTCTTCATCACCATCTCCATAGTGTAATTTGCTGTGGTTTTTAGAATCATATGCTTCCTAATAGTTTCTAGACTTAGAAATGGTTTTCGTTTCTCATTGCAATACAAACACATGAAATCGTTGGTCACCTTAAGGCCAAGGTAGCTTAGTAATCCACGGGGATCTTTCAAATATTCGGCATCAGGAATAAAAAAAATCCATGCATCTTGTGTATATGCTCTACACAACTCTCAATGGTCCCATCTGGCCTGAAATCACATATGAAGCAACAGCTGGCATCCCACTCTAACTTCTCTGCTATGGACTCAAAATTGCCTCCAGCATTTCCTAAACTTGATTAGAAGATCATCAAGCAAAATCTCTCCTCTTAATCCACCATATATATATATTTGATTACCAACAGAAGCTGCTGCATGCCCACAACGCTTTAGAAGATCTAAAGATGAATCAAACTTTGTGTGAGATTTATTTGTTCGAGGAGACGAAACAACTCCATTTTGATCAACCCAAAATCCAGCAGCAGTATCAAATACTGAAATTGCAGGAAACTTTTCTACCATCCTTCGTCCCTAAGAGCACCTCCTGAAACATGCAACCTTTCATCTACAAAGACCGTTGTGTGTTGATACCGAGGTGATGGAGACACTCCAGGAGTAAGAGTCCATTCCCAACGTCAGCTTAGCTCAAATCCACCTGTTCATGGCTCTTGCTCGTGGCCATATGCTTTCAACCTGTCAAACATTTAGACCACCATGCTATATTCACCATTAGACAGTTGCGCATGCATTCATCTACTTGGAAAATGGACATTTGGCAGTTGGTTGTTTCATTTATTTATTTTTATTTCCTCAGGGACTAAATCCCACATATATCGGATGTTTAGATATTATAGCCTTTATAAACATCAACACTCTCATAGTCTATCAATGAGATGTACTGTGTATGGTAGATTTGGCATTTGCGTTGGGCTTTGTGTGTCGACTTGTGATATGACCTATGTGTTGGTTGCCAAGACTTGGCATGTGGATTAACTCATTGCTTTGAAATCTGTAGGCCACCTAATTTTGGTAAAGGCCATATAACTTGATAGGCATATGAATGTATAACTCAGGTCTAGTCATAGGCCTTAGGTAACTTGTGTACACAACACTTTGTTCTGGTAATATTTATAAATAAAAACATAATTTTTATTTGAAAACATAAAACTAGGGTTTTGTAGGCAAGAGTAGTAGTTTATTTTTTAACTTTTGGAATGCAAGTCATGGACAAAGTCACAAGAGTCTGGAGTAATCATAATCGATCGGGAGCTTGATGGAAAAGATGGAGGTCAAGACACTAGAAAGAAACTGAGGAAAATGATAAATCATTTGAAGAGTGATGGAAAAACCGATAAAAATACTAGTGCGTTTTTTATTGCTAACATTTGGCTCCAGCTGGGATGGAGACCTCCCTGTGAGGTTTCCAAGAACCTAGTAGTTTTAGTAGCCTTTAGCATTGGGCATGGAGTCATCTGGCCTATGCAACTGATCTCTGAAAACCCTCAAGACCTGTGCAACTGATCTCTGTACACCTGTAGTTTACTCTGCTTTTTCAACAAACCAACAACTGAAAGAAAATACTTGCTCAAAAAATGAGCTTATTCTCATACTCCTACTCTAACCGAATCTGCAATTGGGTTAGGTAAAGGTTGATTTCCATAACAACCATCCAAGCAACTTTAAAACTGAAATAATCTTGTCTTTGTCACTGATCAACAAATGATGTTTGACATGCAACAATAGTGATAAGAACTCATTCATGAAACCATACTTACCCATAAACAATGGCAAGCTAAGGAAATCTGAAATCTCCAGGTTCTCTGAAAAGTATAAGTTCATGAAGGCTGCCACTTGATCCTTGAAAAGAAGATAAGAAACATGCTGCTCCTCGGGAAACAGCTGCACATCTATGGCAGCCTCTTGCTCAGCCATGACTATTCCTCTGCAAGAAGACTTATCATCTTCTTTTCCTCTTGAGATCAACTCGTGATCATCAAAAACTACAATTTCCTTATCAGAATAATGCTCACAAGAGGATAAAAAAATAGGATTTCCATCACATGGATTAGGATCAGCTAAGAACATATAATTTCTTATGCAATCATCAGTCATCATAGGCTCTTCTTGATTTACAAATTGATCATAAACTTCACAAGCATACCTATCTCTGGAAAACTCTGCACATACTGAAGAATCTAATTCTGAATCTGAAATGTACTCACCTTCAGGTTGTTGTTCCTTATCTGCTTCATACTCACTTCTTTCTTGCTCTGAATCTAAAATGTACTAACAATTTACTTGCTTATATGCTTGTAGATTTTCAAAGAAATCTTGACCTCGTGTCCTTCTTGAAACATGAATGTTCTCCTCTACCTCTTGAGCATCTTCAAACAACTGGATTAAGGATGGAGACTTTCGTTCTAACATAAGAAGGGCAAGTTTTGAATGGAGACCCATAATATAATATATCATGGCAAACGTCTCTGTAGGCCGGACCTCCAAAGGCATGTCATGATAAACACGGTAAAACCTTCTATTGAAAACAGACAAGGCTTCATCCTGCTCTCGTTTCAAAGCATAGAAATCAGCAAGGTAAGAATCTAAAGATTTGTATTCGCCCCAATACTTCAGGAAAGCATTAGGGAACTCAATCCAAGAGCCAATTGAATCAGCTCTCAGACCCTTAAACCATGTAGCAGCATCTTTGATCAAAGATTTCGAAAACATTCTCATGATCACATCTTCATGCGTAATCCAAAAAGGATTCCACGTGTCTCTCAGATGAAGCTTGATTCTCTCCGAAAAACAAAGGGAGATATTCATAACAATCATCAGGATAAGGATGAATAAGGTGGGGTAGTTGTAAAGGTTTGAACATCTTAATCCAGATCTTAACTTGAAAAGTTGTGGGCTGATCATGAGAGATGGTAAGTTGTTGATCAGGTTCAGAAATTATGGCCAGAGGGGCTGAGATCTGGACAGGTTTTAAAACAATTTCGATCTTTTCATGGTCACATGGCTGATTAGATTCTAAAGGAAAAGAAATACGATAGTCATCTTTATGAATGGGCTAAGGTAAGACTACCGAATCTACATCTATAATGCAGGGCTACAGGATTTCTTCTTCTAAAGATGGATATATACAAGAAGGATGATGATTTTCTGAATATACAAAGCAGAAAATAATTCTCTTTACACACGAAGGGAAAAACAAGAAAGAGCTGATAAAGAAATACAACAGTTCATGAAGCAGACTAATGAACTGGTACCTAGATTTGAAATTCAACTCCTTCATATTCTATCAACTGGATCCTCCCCAGTGGAGTCTTTCATCGTGGAGTCTCCAGATAGAAGATTACAACCAAGTGAATGTCCAGTCTTTGTCTATCATCAAAGCTGGATCTATGTCATGTCCCAAGGAAGATGAGCTTCAATCACCTCTCCCCGACAATGACGCCAATTTGTTAGCACTCTAGGAAACTCTCCTAGGCTGTAAGTTAGAGCTGCCTGGTAACTTAATCTTTTGGTAACTGTTTTCTCAATAATAAGTGTGGGTTTGGATCAAGTCAGAGGACTATATCATTTCTCACTCAAAACATGCATGAACACATTTAGATGGACAAGGCTTTCAATCACAAATGTTCATAGAGTTTATAAATAAAAGGATGTATGAAGAAATAACTATTATATCAGCAGAATCACATATAAAGCATATATGAATGACCAATTACAATAATCACAGGAATACTTGCAAAGCTAAACTTATGAATGCAGTGATAAGATGACAATTATCAGGCATAAACAAGCATAACAACATGAATATAATATCCAGGTGCAAGTACAGAATAGGTAAGAAGATGAAATTTGAACAAGTTATGGCAAAAGAAGCTTGTATTACTCAATATGAAAATGAGAAGTTTGAGTACATAATATGAAAAAATCTCCAAAGTCGAACCTTTAGTTCCTATTCTACCTTTAGCTTTATAGCTTTACAATGCAGTTTTGAGATCCTGAAAACATGGATCAAATATGCTAAAGATAGAAAGTCAAAATTTAGTTTGCAAAAGATGTGGAATGATCCCCAAAAATGAGGTCGATCCCAGATTTCATGGTCTTCATCTCTTTTTGAGTAATGGTATAGTGCAGGATAGCCTTCTAAGGCTGAATGATGACTCTCCAAGAGATACAAATTCGAATCTGTTGATGTGAATAAGTGTCCTGATTTTCTGTCTTTGTCAAAGATACCAAAAACGTTTGAAACACCTCTTCTTTCCATAATATATTAAAGATAGCTATTGGATCTGTCTTGACAATTCATCAAATGTCCATTCGAAGAGGTTTCAAACCTTTCCAACTCAAAAAACTTCGATCTGTGCAAAAACTTGATCATTCTGGAAGTGACAGGCTTTTGGTGGTTAACTGTGTTAAAATTTGAGCTCTTTAACCACTGAAAGCTCTACTTTTGGTGGTTAATGAGCGCTTTTCACGCTCGCCTAAAACACCGAAAGACAGATTTTTTCAAAACTTCAAAAATACAAAATTTTGATTACCTCTTTGATTTGTTGTTGGTTCAGGGTGCTTTTGGTGATGTTTCTTTCAAGTAAAGTGCCAAGAACTTCAATTTCCTGTGTAGACAATTCTGTTTCCTGTAGAATCCATTTGAAGTTCTCACAGTCAAAATGTTTGTGACTGGATGCATTCATACCTCTGCTTAAATCAACTTGTGAAATTTTGTTGTATTGACCAAAAATCAATTTATAGCAGCCTATCTAGAGATCTCCCAATCATTAGTTCCAAGGCATTCCTTCACGAGAAACAAGCATCTTGCATGATGTTCCATTTTCGGACTTTCTTCGGATTACTAGTTCAGCCCCTCCAAAGCCAAGTTCAATATTGGCATTGAGATTTTCTTCTTTAGGCACTATTTGCGTCCCACTTTCCTCCACGTAACTGTTGCTATAGTCATAAAAGTCATCTAGATCGTTATCTTCTTCTTCATCACCATCTCCATAGTGTAATTTGTAGTGGTTTTTAGAAATCATATGCTTCCTAACAGTTTCTAGACTTAGAAATGGTTTTCGTTTCTCATTGCAATACAAACACATGAAATCGTTGGTCACCTTGAGGCCAAGGTATCTTAGTAATCCACGGGGATCTTTCAAATATTTGTCATCAGGAATAAAAAAAATCCATGCATCTTGTGTATATGCTCTACACAACTCTCAATGGTCCCATCTGGCCTGAAATCACGTATAAAGCAGCAGCTGGCATCCCACTCTAACTTCTCTACTATGGACTCAAAATTGCCTCCAACATTTCCTAAACTTGATTAGAATATCATCAAGCAAAATCTATCCTCTTAATACACCATATATATATATTTGATTACCAACAGAAGATGTTGCATGCCCACAACGCTTTAGAAGATCTAAAGATGAATCAAATTTAGTGTGAGATTTATTTGTTCGAGGAGACGAAACAACTCCATTTTGATCAACCCAGAATCCTGCAGCAGTATCAAATACTGAAATTGCAGGAAACCCTTCTACCATCCTTCCTCCCTAAGAGCACCTACTGAAACATGCAACCTTTCATCTACAAAGACTACTGCGTGTTGATACCGAGGTGATGGAGACACTCCAGGAGTAAGATTCCATTCCCAACGTCAGCTTAGCTCAAATCCACCTGTTCATGGCTCTTTCTCGTGGCCATACACTTTCAACCTGTCAAGCATTTAGACCACCATGCTATATTCACCATTAGACAGCTGCGCATGCATTCATCTACTTGGAAAATGGACATTTGGCAGTTGGCTGTTTCATTTATTTATTTTTATTTACTCAGGGACTAAACCCCACATATATCGGATGTTTAGATATTACAGCCTTTATAAACGTCAACACTCTCATAGTGTATCGATGAGCTGTACTGTGTATGGTAGATTTGGCATTTGCACTGGGCTTTGTGTGTCGACTTGTGATATGACCTATGTGTTGGTTGCCAAGACTTGGCATGTGGATTAACTCATTGCTTTGAAATCTGTAGGCCACCAAATTTTGGTAAAGGCCATATAACTTGATAGGCATATGAATGTATAACTCAGGTCTAGTCATAGGCCTTAGGTCACTTGTGTACACAACACTTTGTTCTGGTAATATTTACAAATAAAAACATAATTTTTATTTGAAAACATAAAACTATGGTTTTTTAGGCAAGAGTAGTAGTTTATTTTTTAACTTTTGGAATGCAAGTCATGGAGAAAGTCACAAGAGTATGGAGTAATCATAATCGATCGGGAGCTTAATGGAAAAGATGGAGGTCAAGACACTAGAGAGAAACTGAGGAAAACAATAAATCATTTGAAGAGTGATGGAAAAACCGATAAAAATACTAGTGCATTTTTTATCGCTAACAGGTGGTTGTGACATTGTGTTGGGTGCAGACTAGCTAAGAACTTTGGGTCCCATTCTCATGGATTTTAAAGCATTAACCATGCAATTCGACCAGGAAGGCCACCAATATAAATTCCAAGGTATCACTGTTGGTTCACCTGAGGTCATTAGTTCCCATCGCATGGAAAAGCTGCTTAAAAAAGGTCATTTTGGTGTCATTTCCCAACTCCATGCCATTCAAGCAACAGAAACACTCTGGTGCCACATGACCTCCCAACTCTCCTTTCTAAACATCAAATGGTATTTTCCACTTCCCAAGGCCTCCCTCCTTCCCGCGGTGTTCATGATCATTCCATTCCCCTTGTACTCGAAATCCTTCCTCCCAATATCCTTCCATATCGCCACCCCTTCTCACAAAAAAATGAAATTGAGAAAATGGTCCAGGAACTCCTTAACGCAGGCATTATCTGCCCTAGTATGAGACCTTACTCTTCTCCTGTAGTCATGGTCCTGAAGAAATAAGGTTCTCAGAGAATGTGTCCTGACTTCCGTTCCCTCAACAAACTGACCATTAAAGACAAATTTCCCATTCCTGTCATTGATGACCTTCTGGATGAATTGAGTGGCACCCAATTCTTTACTAAACTTGATCTTCGCTCGAGCTATCACCAGATACGTATGAAAGAGGCCGACATTCCCAAGATGGCCTTTCACACTCATGAGGGACACTATGAGTTTTTGTTCATGCCCTTTGGCTTGTGTAATGCCCCCCTCCACCTTCCAAAGCCTCACGATTCATGTCTTTCGTCATTTTCTCTGTCATTTTGTCTTAGTTTTATTTGATGATATCCTCATCTATAGCAAAACCTGGACCAACCATCTTACTCATGTGGATCAAGTTCTCCATCTCCTCTCCCCGCACCCACTTTTGCTGAAACAGTCTAAATGTGATTTTGGTGCCTCAAAAGTAGAATACTTGGGTCATCTAGTTGGCAAGGATGGTGTCAGGGTGGATCTGAAAAAGATTGAAGCTATGCAAGATTGGCCGCACCCAAAGACTCTCAAAAGCTTGCATGGATTTCTGGGCTTAACAGGGTATTATTGCAAGTTTGTTAAGAACTATGGAAAGATTGTAGCACCTCTCACTGCTCTCCTAAAAAAGAACTCTTTCACTTGGACTCCAGCCGCTGCTCAAGATTTTCAAACCTTGAAGATGGCCATGTGCATAACTTTGGTTCTGGCCCTTCCTGATTTCACAAAGACCTTTGTGTTGGAATGTGATGCCTCAGGGAAAGGAATCGACGTTGTCCTT
>SNQJ01S0163508.1:0-21322 GCA_010110895.2 Picea sitchensis | reverse complement strand
CACCATCAACCAATCATCACATAGAACCTGATAATGCTTCCCGAGACTTCTTCAATTTATGCAATTATTCAATTCTTGGAGTACTCTGATCCTGTAGATAATATTACTAAATGTATTCTCTGAAACTCCTCCAAGTTTCACTCCTTGAATCCTCCCCCAAAAAAAGTTATAGAGAGAATGGTAGACTTTATTCAATTTTGGTCTATTCAGGAGACCGAACTTGTACAGAATTCCCCGCGCTCAATATTTAACATCCAATTCTGAAACTCACATACAAGAACTTACAGTATATACTATTTCCAATGAAATTTGTCCCACATTATTTGGATTCTTGATGAACAATTTATGACGTTTTTACTCGAAACACCTGTTTATTGACTAGCTTCAGGACTGGTCACAAACCCTATCTTCCACAAAGTGTATCTTCATAATTATAGCGAATCAAGAGCTGAAATTTTTACCAGAGGTACCTTGATATGTCTTATAAATACCATAATGATTTCACAATATGAATCGTTCTAGAAAAAAAGTTATAGGAACAATGGTAAGATGACTTGAAAATAACATACCTTAGAACACATGACCAAAAGTTTTCATCCTCCCTTGAAATCCGACCTTCTTTACTTCTTATTTCCTCTGAAATTCGACTTGTATCAAATGAATGTATAATGATGTTTATTTATACCATTTATGTCACTTCATTTTAACATTAGGGTTGACCTGACACTTTCTTATTTTGTAATTCTTTTCTTTAATTATTTTTAGGGCCTACATGTACTTCCTTCTTCAATTCACTTTGTCATTTTCAAAAATTCATTTCTCCTCAACCATGAGGATCCACGTGATGTGCCACATACCACTAGAAACAACATGATGTATACTATCCATTCATGGGTGTTGTATATGCATGTGCATTTCCCTTCAACTTCATTTTAACATTAGGGTTGACCTGACATCTTTCTTATTTTGTAATTCTTTTCTTTAATTATTTTAGGGCCTACATGTACCTCTTCTTCAATTCACTTTGTCATTTTCAAAAATTCATTTCTCCTCAACCATGAGGATCCACTTGATGTGCCACATACCACTAGAAACAACATGATGTATACTATCCATTCATGGGTGTGTTGTATATGCATGTGCATTTCCCCTTCATGTCCAAATAACTTATCACCCTAGGGTCCAAACCTATGACTAGGGTTTCGACATCAATGACAACAACCAATCTTCCAACAACATACAAATATGATTCTGATATATGCCTGATGTATATTTACTGAATCATGCAACACCAACTGTGTGGCGACCAGACTAGCATTTGCACAAATCAGGGAAATCCAAGAAGCTGGATAATTTTTTTTTTTTGCAACTAGTTATACAGAGCATAGTGCTTGGAAACATAGAAACTATGACTTGTTAAAGGCATAAAAAGTAGTGGACCGTTGTTCCACTTGCATTATATGCAACATTTCATGTATGCAACTATTAGGCCCTTTTGTTTCATAGGATCAAAGGAATTTTGTTTGAATCATAGAGTTGTTTAAGAATTTGGAATAGTTCTTTTGATGTGAATGTATTTCCTGCTCTCGCTCCGCTTAGGCGCGTGGAGTGTCCGTGTTCAAGCCTTTTTAAGTGCAATGTCCTTTAGAGTTGTTTTTTGTTCTCGATTCAACATACATCTAATTATGTGGTATTCATTATTTTAAATAATGAAATGACCTTGCACTGAAAACCAAGATTGATATATGTTTTTCACTACCACCGCCGAGGATCTAGGCAACTGCTTGCGTCAGGACGCAAGCAGCCTTGGTTGTTTCGGTTTGTGAATGTCTCATCAAGATTGTCAGGGTTTTCTAGCTCATTAATTGCAATTTCTAGATTACCCCATGTTGACAATATCAGGGTAAATCTAGCTTCATTGATTTACACTATAGTCTCAGAGGCAACATACGCAGCCTTCCATGTAGAGAAGTTATGTATCAAAGTGTCTTCATTTTCATCGAACGAAACGTGCGGTGTTTCATTTTTCTACAATAGTTTTCTATAGTCAAAGTTTATTGCATTAGACAAACCGTAATTTCATAGAGGGTTTTTTCTGTTTTGATAATGCGGCGTACTCCATTTTTTTGTAATGTGATACCACTTCGCCAAGTAGATATGCCCAGGATATGGACATTGAGGTAATAATCAATAATAGAGCGACATAGCACGTCTTCTGAATTGTAAGGCTCTTGTTCTAGCAAAACTGATGGTTTAAGCACAAATGTGCGTTTTCAAGTGGAGATGTGTTTATGAAGACACATTTTCTTTGAACTACAATTGAGGGGCATGGAAAGTGCAATGTGGACTCCGCTTGTTGAGCGCTAAACCATTTGTTGAAGATTTGTCGTATTGCCAATCGTAATGTATCATTTCATGGCATCAATATGAATCTTTCATGTTCTTTGCATATTCTTCTCTTTAATGCACTTGCCATAGATTTGTCAACCTTTGTCATATACTAGGTACAATACGATGCTGCAACACATGCATTGAGCACGTACTACACATCTCAGAGCTTTTCATTCCACATAACTGGCATGTCCTTGGAGAAATTGTTCCAAATATGGGAAAGTTTTCATTTAAGGAAAATTGTTGGTTGTTTAAGAGTACATTGTATGGCTTGATGTACTCATATTCTGATAAATTTAGCTCTGTCAAGAAGTCATGGGGCTCATCAACTCATCAAACTCTTATTGTTCTAGAAATGCTAACAAGGATTTAGATTTCTCGGCAACAACATTTTCCTCCAAACTAAGTGGCTCTATGATTCTGTTGCTCTCAATGGCGGCACAGGAAAGTTGTATCTGCAATGCGAATTTTTCATTTTCTACAACTTGTATGATAATGTTCATGAACTTTGGCAAGTTCTGGATCCAAATGATCCATGCTTCATGTTATGTATTTGTCCACAAATTGCTCGATCTGTGAATTGTTGTCAGCTCCATAGACTGGTTGATCCAGATTATTTTCGACACAAAATGCAAGCAGAGATATAATAAAGAAATGCAATGTATTACAGCGTATATTCAATAAGATAACATAAAATGTGTAACAGATGTAAACACAAACATATAGTAATACACGATTTCTATTAATGAAAGAAATGTACAGAGACTATAAAAAATATAGAGTGAAAGAGTCGCTAGAATGGTGAATGTCTCATCTCTGAGAAAAGATGCATGAAGCTACTCAGATTCAAATAAAATGGTTGGGCAATGAGGCTCTGGAAGTCCTTACAATAAACAGGAATGCCAAAACCCTAGACATCCAAACCTAACCCTAGGAGATGAAGCGCCAAAATGTCATGTGGGTCCCACGGTAAGTGAGTACACTAACTTCCCAGTCGTAACTTTGGCATACCATCTCCGTTTTACGCAGGATAGCTCAAGTTGGAAAGGTATTGTTATGAGATTCATTTGGGGCTCAATCATGCCTTCACATATTTTTGAGAACCTCGATATTGAAAAAGATTCATTTGGGCCCTCAAATGGCCCTGGAACTAAAATTGCTAAAATAGTAAATTGCCAAAATTTCCAAATGGCTCAAAATGGTTTTCTGGCAATTTTGGAAAGGGTGGGTGGCCATCGACATCCACCTGGATCATCCTCCCCTCCTTAGGAAGCAATGATATCCATTGCATTGAGTTCCTGGGAGAGAAGGAAAAAACATTGTTGAATCTATATCTTGGTGAGTTGCTTGCCTTGCTTGAGACGTTGCGCTGCTTAGTTTGTGGAAGCTTGTCACCTAACCTGTTGAGGTTGAGGTTGTTCAACAAGTCGATACATGAGAGGACTACGCGTAGAAGGAACCAAAATTTTGTCAACCTTTTTGACTTGCTTCTTTTTGATAGAAGGTGCTTTTAAGCGAGGTTGCAGTACGCGTCCTTCTGTTCTCCTTTGAACATATTGTGAAGAAGCTAAATTTTGCAGTATGAGAGACTACCTTGCAAAACACTTTTTAGGTGGAAATTTAGTTGGAACTAACTCTAGTATTCTCGAGATGAATCCTAAGAGAAACACCACTTGTGGTCAAGACTCATAAACAATATGGCACTTACACATATATGGCTACCAAGAGAACATCATAGAAATCCAGTGGGAACATCAAGATAATACCTCATCCTAGTTGATGTCAGATGACAATCGACATTGTTGGTTGACACATAGATGTCGTCCTTGGCAAAGCCACCCAAAGTTGTATGGTCAGCATGGTGTTGTCGACAATCCCAACTGTTTACGACCTGTCCTGAGATGAGGTTCTTTAGCTCATCAACAATAAAATGCAGTGGGTCCCCTTCACCCACATCTCGAATGAAAAAGGCTCTCCCTTCTTCGTGACTGGTTCTTCTAGTTGAATTGCCGCGGGTCGTGACAATAGTAGTGGGTCCACGCCAATGATCTATCCCGCCCATTATTTTTAGAATCATATTCTGAATCAAGGTTTGCCTCTTTGTCTTTGATTCGGCCACCAATGACTGCTTTGAGCGACATTCATCGGTGTTGTGCCGTGGGATTTTGTGGAACTCGCATCTATTTGTTGGTTTCCTTCTTGTCTTCCCCGCGGACCCTTCTTTTCCCGTGTCTTGGACTGCTTTTCAGGAGACCATTAGGGTCGTCTTGGTCATACTTTGGGTTGTTGTCGATTTGCAGACCTGAACTCCCATTCTCGTGCTTAAATTTCTCGCCTTCATTTTTAATAACATATTGATAAGCAACAATCAATGATGAGATGTCCAAAATCATTTCAGTCCGAAGTATCTATGTAGAGCCCCATGGTATTTAGGAACCAAATGTCACTCAGATTCTTTGACACCCAACTTGGTGCAATAAGGCGGAAGGTATTGGTGAACTCCGTAATCGCTTGGCCCTCTCTTGCCGCGGTTGTGGTCCATCTCATGTACTAGTCCTCATAGTTGCTAACAGGCACACTGCCTTTACATTCACAAAAATCCCAAGTGGATCGGCCCCGTATATTCTAGACTCCTTTATGGAACTTTTCTCCCAGTGTGTTTCCCACCAATGTTTGATATGAGGGGGAGATTTGCTAGTGTGAGGTGATATTTTCTTTGTCTAAAAAATTGTGAACAGAGAAATAACCTTCTAGTAGAGTTAACCATTTTTCTAGGGCTTCGTGATCTATCTGTCCTTTAAATACAGGAATATAAAAATTAATCTGTACGTTGAAAGGCAAGGTGTTTCTCCAAAGTGGTCGCTGATGAATATGTTTCCACTATTATCGGTAGGTGTGGAAGGATGTGGGAAAATTCTCCACTTCATTTCGGCCCTTTGTCAATTGTGAGAGCTTGCTCAAGCAAATGATTGATAGGATCGTCTGCTCCGGGTCATTTTTATTTCTTCGCCATTGTCGAGGGTTTCTGGGTGTGAAAGAGAAATTGTATTCAAGAGATACAAGCTCAAGACCCAAATTTCTATACTGACTGGGCCGGGGACATGCACCGAAAAATGATCAAGAGAAACCTACTGTGATACCATCGATCCAAAGATTATTTTCGGCATGAAATACGAGCGAAGATATAATAAATAAATGCATAGAGATATCACAGATATTCAATAAGATAACATAAATGTATCGTAGATGAAACCATAAATGCATATGAATACACCATTTCTATTAATGAAAGAAATGTACAGAGGACTATAAAAATACAAAGAGTGAAAGACTCACTCAGGAATGGTGGCAACTTATCTTTTGAGAAGAGATGACAACTACCACATTCACAAGAAAAATACAATGAGGCTCTGAAGGATTTTTACAATTAACAGAATGCCAAAACCCTAGACATCCAAAAACCTAACCTTGTGAGATGAAGCACCAAAAGTCAAGGGGGCCCCATTTGGGTAAGTTAAATTAACTTCCCGGGTCGAACTTTTGCATATGATTCCGTTTTAGCGTGATAGCTAGTTGGAAAAGTATTGTTGAGGAGGTTCACTTTGGGGGCTCAATGATGCTTCAATTATAATTGAGGACCTCGATCTCAAACTCTTTCATTTGGGCTTGCCATCAAAATGGCCCCGGTTGCAAAACCTAAAAATAAAATTGCCAAAATTCGCTGTGAAAACTATTTTGAGCCAATCGAAAAAGGTGGGTGGTCACCGATATCCACCTAGATCAATCCTCCCTCCTTAGGGAAGAAATGGTCTCATTGCATTGAGTTCCCGGGGAGGGGTGAAAACGCTGTCAACTGCATCTTGGTGAGCCACGGTCTTTGTTGTAGACGTCAGCTCACTGTTTAGTTTGTGGAAGTTTGTCACTAACCTGTTGAAGGTTGAGGTTGCTCAACAATTTGAGATACATGAGGACGATGTACGAAGGGAATATTTGCGCTTTGTTGCAAACTTGTTGACTTTCTTCTTTTTGAAAGAAGGTGCTTGGGGCGAGGTCAGAGTGGTTGCAAAGGTCCTTCGCTTTGAACAGATTGTGAAGAAGCTAAATTTTGCAAGATGAGATACTACCTTATGCACTTTAGGTGGAACAATAGTTGAACTACCTCTAGTATTCTCGGAATATGACCCCCGTGAGAAACAATGACACCTGGGCTCCAGACTCATAAACAACACGATGCTTCCACATATATGGTTGGCCCAAGAGAACATCACGTACATGAAGTGGAGAAACATCACGTAATACCTCATCCTGAAGGGTTGGATACCATATGAAATCGGGCCATTAATGGACGACACGTAGATATATCGCCCAGAAGCCAAGCACCATGTTGTATGGTCGCGGTGTGGTGTTTTCGGCTAATCCCTAACTGCTTGATGACCTCTTCCTCGGAGATGAGGTTCTTCGATACTGCTATCAACAATAAATGCAGCGGGTTCCCCTTCAATTCACATCTGGGAATGAAAAAGGTGCTCCCCTTCTTCAAGATCTATTGGTTCTAGTTGAATTGTCATGGGTCGCATTAACAGTAGCAGTCCACGCCAATGACTGGCCCTTTACCATTATTTTCTGAATTAGTTTCTGATTCTGGTTTTGACTCTTTTTCTTTGATCTCGCCACCAATGACTGTTTTGAGCTTACATTCATCGGTAAGCAGCTGTGGGATTTGGTGGAACTTGCACCATTTTCCTGTACTTTTGTCTCCCCGTGACCTTCTTTGCTTGTGTCTTGGACTCGTTGTGAGATCGCTTGTTAGGGCCATCTTTAATATACTTTGGTTGTTGTGGATTCGCAGACCTGAACTCCCATTTGTTCCGTTCTAAATTTCTACTCGATTTTAATTGCATATCGATAAGAAACACCCAATCATGAGATGTCCCAGTAACCATTTCGGTTCTGATGTATCTATGTAGAGCCCCAATGCATTTTCGTGAACCAAATGCTACTTGAAGTCTTTGATACCCAACTTGGTGCACAAGGTATGGAAGGTATTGGTGAACTCCAGAACTGCTTGGCCTCCTCTCTGCCACAGTGTGGTCCATCTCATGTAATCGGGTCCTCCTCAGTTTCCAACAAGTTAATACCTGCTCCTTTACCTGATCCACAAAAAATCCCAAGTGGATCGACCTCGTGATGTTCTAGGACTGCCTGCGGAATTTCTTCTCCCAGTAAGTTTCCCACCAATGTTTGACATGAGGGAGAGATTTTAAGGAGTGTGAAGGTGATCTTTTCATTTGTCGAAAAATTGTGAACAAAGAAATAACCTTTCTAGCAGAGTTAACCATTTTTCTAGGGCTTCGCATCTATCTATCTATCCTTTAAATACTAGAATATCAAAATTATCTTGTACCTTCTAAGGTGAGGTGCCTCCAAAGCGGTCATCACTTGATGAAGATGTGCCTGCTATTATTGGCGTGCTGAAGGACATGGAAAAATTCTCCATCATTTCGGCCCCCATCGCATGAGAGCTTGCTCAAGCAACGATTGATAGGATCGCCTCTTCGTCGCTTTTATTTTCTTCCGCCATTGAGGGTTTCTTGGTGAAAGAGCCTGCATTGTATTCAAGAGAGACAAGATTGAGACCCAACATATACTCAGACATCATCGGGACATGCATCAAAAATGATCAAGAGCATCCCCGCCTCGACACCACCACTGATCCAGATTATTTTTGGCACCTAAATGCAGGGGAGATATACTAAAGAAATGCAATGTAGATATCATAGATATTCAATAAGATAACATAAATGTATCAGAGATGCAACCATAAACACATATATTAACAATACACGATTTCTATTAATGAAATAAATGTACAGAGACTGTAAAAACACGGAGGAAAGACTCGCTAGAATGGTGGCAACAGACTTCTAAGAAGAGATGTGATACCACTTCAGATTGCGTGTAAGAAAAATGTTACAATGAGGCTCCTAAGGCCTTTACAATAAACAAGAACTCCCAAAACCCTATATATCCAAAACCTAACCCTAGGAAATGAAGCTACCAAATTTCATGTGGGCCCATTTGGTAAGTGAGTACATCAACTTCCCGGGTCGTGAACTTTGCATACCGCATCTTTTGTTTTAGGCTGTTATAGCTCATTAAAAGGTATTGTCAAGGAGGTTCATTTTGGGGAATATATAAAGTATTTGGCTATCTTTGTGGACCTTAATCTCAAAAAAACTGCATTTGTTCCCTAAAATGGCCCCTAAAGTTAAAAATTGCTAAAAATAGTAAATTACAAAATTGCCGTAGGTCCATTTTGATCCGCCTCTAAAAAGGTGGTGGGCCAATGATATCCACCGATCAATCCTCCCTCCCAGGGAAGAAATGGCATCCATTGTGTTGAGTTCCTGGGGAGAGAGACAAGCATTTGTTGAATCTGCACCTCGGTGAGTCAGTTGCCTTGCCGAGACGCCGTGACCGCTTAGTTTGTGGAATTTTGTCATGAAACTGTCGAGGCAGAGGTCGTTCATCAAGTCAGGATACATGAAAGGACAATGCACAAAGAATATTTGCACTTTGCTGCAACCTTGTCGACTTGCTTCTGTTTGATAGAAGGTGCTTGGGTGAGGTCAGTAGTGGGTAAAGGTTCCTTTTTGTTCTCCTTGAACAGCCAGAAGAAGCTAATTTTGTAGTATGAGATACTACCTTACATATTTTTAGGCAGAACAGTAGTTGGAAATACCTTCGGTATTTTATAGAGATGACCCCCAGAGAAACAATGACATCAAAGGGTCGACTCAAACAACATTGCTTTCCACATATATGGTTGGCTCCAAGAAAACATCATCACATACCATCCAAAGGGGAAAAATCACATAAGACCTCATCCTTGAAGGGTTGATGCCATATGACACCGACATTGCTGGTTGACACAAAGATCTCATCATTGAAAAAGCTACCCGATGTTGTATGGTTGCAGGTGTGGTGTTCCCCATAATCCTAACCTGCTTGATGACCTCTACATAGATGAGGTTATTCTCGCTACCGCTATCAACAATAAATGCAAGGTCCCTCGCACCCACACATCTATGAATGAAAAAGGTGCTCCCCTTCTTAGGGATTTGTTGGTTCTTCTAGTTGGAATTGTTGCGGTCGCGACAATAGAAGTGTAAGGTTCACGCCAATGATCTATCCTTTACCATTATTTTCATAACTGTGATTCTAAATTAGGGTTTGACTCTTTTTCTTTGATCTCGCCACCAATGACTATTTTGAGAGACATTCATCGGTGTTGTGCCAGATTATTGTGGGAACTCGCACCATTTTCAGGTGTCCTTCTTGTCTCTCATGACCCTTCTTTTCTTGTGTCTTGGACTCGTTTTCGAGAGAATGTTTGTTAGGGATGTCTTCATCATACTTTGTTTTTTGCGGATTTGCGGACCCAAACTCCCCGCTTGTTCGTGCTTAAATTTTGCTCGATTTTAACAACATATTGATAAGCAGCACCGAAAGTGGCGAGATGTACAGAAAATCAATTTTTAGTCTAGATGTATCTATGTAGAGCCCCACGCAGCTCTCAGAACCAAATGTTGCTTGGAGCCTTTGATACCCAACACCAGTGTAAGGTATGGAAGGTATTGGTGAACTCCGTAACCGCTTTGGCCCCTCTCTGCCGCAGTGTGGTCCATCTTATGTGTACTGTCCTCATAGTTGCCAAATGGTAATATTGTTCCTTTACCATTATCCACAAAAGAATCCTGCGGGATCACGATTCCATTCCGCACTCTGTGGAAATTTTCTCCCTGTAGTTTCCCACCAATGTTTGACATGAGGGAGAGATTAAGGAGTGCGAAGGTGACTTTTCTTTGTCGGAAAATTGTGAATAGAGAACAGCCTCTAGCAGAAGTTAACCATTTTTCTAGGGCTTTTGCATCTATCTGTCCTTCAAATAAAGGAATATGTACCTGACCAAATTTTGAAATGCGAGGTGCATCCAAAGTGGCTACTAGATGAAGATTTCCATTGCTATCGAAGGGAGTTGAAGGATGTGGGAAAAGTTCTTACTAGCTTGTTGTCCCTTCCTCGTCGCTGCGGAGAGTTTGCTCTCAAGCAATGATTGATAGGATCGCCCGTTCGTTGTTTTTATTTTTTCCGCCATTGAGGGTTTCTTTGGTGTGCTGCAGAGATTGTCTTCAAAAGAGACAAGCTCCGTAATCTAACTTTTATATAATTGACCTCGTCGGGACATGCAATCGAAAAATGACTGGAGAGCAGCCCGCTTCTGATACCGCTGATCTGGATTATTTTCAACATCTAAAATGCAAGCAGAGATATAATAAAGAAATGCATAGAGCTATCGCAGAAATTCAATAATAAGATAACATAAATGTATCGTAGATGTCCATAAAACACAAATATATAGTAATACACAATTTCTATTAATGAAATAAATGTACAGAGACTGTAAATATATAGAGTGAAAGACTCGCTAGAATGGTGGCAACTTATCTCCTCGAAGAGATGTGATGGCTACTCATTCAAGAAAATGGTTACAATGAGGATCTGATGGCCTTTTTTACAATAAACAGAATGCCAAAACCCTATACATCCAAAACCTAACCCTAGAGATGAAGCGCCAAATGTCATGTGGCCCCCGTTTGCAAGGGATACATCAACTTCTCGAGTCGAACTTTGCATAATGATCTCTCGCTTAGACGCAGGATAGCTCGTTGGAAAGGTATTGTTGATGAGGTTCATTTTAGTCAATGATGCCTTCAACCATCATTGAAGACCTCAATCTTGAAAAACTTCATTTGGGGCCCTCAGAATGGCCCTCGAAGTTAAAAACTTCTAAAAATAGTAAATTGCCAAAATTGCCAAAAAACCGCTTTGAGCCGGGCCTGGAAAAGGTGTGTGGTGACCTATATCCTCCCTCCTTAGGAAGGAATGGTCTCCATTGCATTGAGTCTGTGGAGAGAGGGAAACGTTTGCTGAATTTGTATCTTGGTGAGTTGCTTGCCTTGTTGAGACGTCGCACTGCTAAGTTTGTGGACGCTTTGTCACGAACTTGTGGAGGTTGAGGCCATTCAACAAGTTTGGCTACATGAGAGGATGATGTGCGGAATGAATCTGCACTTTGCTAGAACCTTGTCGACTTTATTTTTTTTGATAGAAGGTGCTTGGGGCAAGGCCGTAGTCGTTGCAAAGGTCCTTCTGCTCTCCTTTTGAACAGATTGTAAGAAGCTATATTTTACAAGAGATGAGATACTATCTTGTGGCACTTTTAGGTGGAATAGTAGTTGAACTACCGGTATTCTCAGAGATGAACCCCCAGAGAAACGATGACACTGCGAGGTTGAGACTATAAAACAACATGGTGCTTCCACATATATGGTTGGCCCAAGAGAACATCACATACATCCATTGGGGCAACATCACATAATACCTCATCCTTGAAGGGTTGGATTTATGACAATCGACATTGTTGGCTGAAAGGGAGATCTCGTCCCTTACGGCTACCGATGTTTTATGGTTGCGTGGTGTTGTCGCATAATCCCAACCGCTTGATCTACCTCGAGATGAGGTTATTCTAGCTTCCTCATCAACAATAAAATGTAGTAGGGTCCCCTTTCACTCCACATCTGTGAATGAAAAAGACTCCCCCCTTCTTTGAGATCTATTGGTTCTTCTCGTTGAACTGTTGTGGTCGCGACAATAAAAATTGGGTCTGTGTCGATGATCTATCAATTTTTAATATTTTCTGGATCAAATTATGAATCATGGTTCGACTCTTTGTCTTTGATCTTGGCCACCAATGACATTTTTGAGTGACATTCATGTTTCTCCAGGGGATTTTGTGGAACTCGCACTCATTTTCAGTGTCCTTCTTTGTCTTCCCCGTGACCCTTCTTTTCCTTCGCGGTGGCTCCTTTGACTAGTTTTGAGATTGTTTGTTAGGGCCGTCTTTGTCATACTTCGTTTGTTAGCGTATTTGTAGACCAGAACTCCCATTTTTTCTAGTGTTTAAATTTCTGCCCGATTTTAATAGCATATCGATAAGTAGCAATCGAGTGATGGGATGTCTAGAAAATCTATTTCAATCTGGATGTATATGTGCAGAGCCCCATGGTATTTTAGAACCAAATGTCGCCGGAGTCTTTGATACCCAGCCTTTGCGCAGTTATGGAAGGTATTGGTGAACTCGAACTACTTGGCCCTCTTTTGCTGTAGTGTGGTCCATCTCATGTACTGTTCCTCATAGTTTCCAAATGTGGTAATACTCTATTCCTTTACCGCATCCACAAAACCCCAAGTGGATCGACTCAGATATCTCGTGACTTCTGTGGAATTCTGCTCCCAAGAAGTTTCCCACCAATGTTTGACATGAGGGAGTATTTTAAGGAGTGCTAAGGTGATCTTTTCTTGTCGGAAAAATTTTGAAATGAGAAATAACCTTCTAGCGTGAAAGTTAACCATTTTTCTAGGGCTTCGTGATCTATCTGTCATTCAATAGAGGAATATCAAAATTAACTTGTAACTTGAAAGGTGAGGTGCCTCCAGCGGCCATTACTACTTGATGAAGATGCACTCATTGTTATCGATGCATTGAAGGATGTGGAAAATTCTCCATCATTTCATCCCTCTCTCACGATGAGAGAGCTTGCTCAAGAAACAGATTGATAGGATCAAGTTCTCGCTCCGCCATTTTTATTTCTTCCTCATTGAGGGTTTCTTTGGTCTCATGAGAGATTGTATTCATGAGACAAGCTTGAGACCCAACTTTCTATACCGAGACCTCATAGGGAACATGCACTAAACGCATCAAGAGCGCACCGCTCGATACCACATCATCTAGATTATTTTCGGCATGAAATGCTAGCGGAGATATAATAAATAAATGCACAAAGACATCGTGATATTCAATAAGATAACATAAATGTATCAGATATGTAAACATATAAGCACATATATACAAGAATACACAATTTGTATTAATGAAAGAAATGTATAGAGATTGTTAAAATACAGAGTGAAAGACCTACTAGAATGGTGGCGCTGCACTGAAGAGATGTGACGACTTCTTGCATTTCCAAGAAAAATGGTTACAATGAGGCTCTGAAGGCCTTTTACAATAAAACAACAATGACAAAAACCCTAGACATCCAAAACCTAACCCTAGAGATGAAGCGCCAAATAAGTGTGGGCCCCGTTTGGGTAAGAGTACATCAACTTCCCGGGTCATAACTTTGCATATGATCTCCGGGCGGCGCAGGATAGCCAGTTAGAAAGGTATTGTCTAGGAGATTAGCTCTTTGGGGAAAAACAAAGAATTTGGAAATTAATGAGCACCTCGATCTCGTGCACCTTCATTTGGGCCCTCAAATGGCCCCAAAACTTTATGAACCGAAAAGCTGCTAAAAATAATAAATTGCCAAAATTGCCGAAAACCGCTTTGGAGCCAAATAAAAGGTGGGTGGCCACCGATATCCACCTTGGATCAATCCTCCTCCTTAGGAAGAAATTTTCTACATTATGTTGAGTTTCGTGAGGGAAAAACGCTATCGAATTTATCTTGGTGAGCCCTGCCTTGTCGGAGACGCCGGTTGCTTAGTTTGTGGAAGTTTGCCACGAACCTGTTGAGGTTGAGGGCCGCTCAACAAGTCGAGATAAATTAGAGGACAATGTGCATAATGAATCTTTTCACTTTGCTACAACCTTTCAATTTGCTTCTGCTTGATAGAAGGTGCTTGGGGCGCAGGTCAGAGGGAAGGTGTTTGTCCTTTTGTTCTCCTTGAACAGATTGTGAAGAAGCTAAATTTGACAGTATTAGATACTACCTTGACACCCTTTTTAGTTGTGAACAAGAGTTGAACTAATCAACGCAGAGATGACCCCGTGAGAAACAATGACACCGCTACAGGACCACAAACATGGCGCCTAATATTGCTATGGTTGGCCCAAGAGAACATCACGACATCCGGGGAAACATCACATACACGCCATGCTTGAAGGGTTGATGTCGTGATGACAATCGCATATTGTTGGCTGACAGGAGATCTCTCTCCGGCGAAGCCACCCGATGTTGTATGACTACGAGTGTGGTGTTGTCGATAACTTAAATCCATTTGACAACCTCTAATGTGATGAGGTTCTTCTCGCTTCCACTATCAACACTAAATGCAAATTGTGGTCCCCTTTACCCACATATGTGAATGAAAAAAGGCTCTCCCTCTCTTATAGATTTGTTGGTTCTTCTAGTTGAACTACTGTGGTCGCGAAAATAACAATTGGGTCGACGTCACGATCTGTCCTTTACCATTATTTTCAGAATCATATCCTGAATCGTGGTTTGGGTCTTTTCTTTGATCTCACCACCAATGACTATTTTGAGAGACATTCATTGGTGTTGTGCTAGGGGATTTTGCACTCGCACGATTTTTCGGTGTCCTTGTCCTCTCCTGACCCTTCTTTTTCCTATGTCTTGATTGTTTCAGGAGTTTTTTTGCTAGGGTCGTTTTGTCATACTTCGGTTGTTGCGGGATTTGTAGACCCAAACTTCCATTTTTCTGGTGCTTAAATTTCGCCGATTTTAACAACATATTGATAAGCACCACTGAAAGGATGAGATGTGTAGAAAATCCATTTCAGCCTGATGTATCTGTGTAGAGCCCCATGGTATTTCAGGAACCAAATGTCGCCTGGAAGTCTTTGATACCTGCTTGGTGCACAAGGTATGAAGGTATTGGTGAACTCCAGAATCGCTATCTCCTCTCGCCGCAAAGGTGGTTCATCTCATGTAATGGTCCTCATAGTTGCCACCAGTGTAATACTGTTCCTTTGCAATTACATCCACAAAAAATCCCAAGTGGGATCGGCCCCGGTGATATTTCAAAATCCCTCTCAGGAAACACACCTAGTAAGTTTCCCACCATCAGTTGACATGGAGGAGAGTTTTAAGGAGTGCGAAGGTGATATTGTTGAAAAAATTGTGAACAGAGAAATAACCTTCAGCGTGAGTTAACCATTTTTCTAGGGCTTCTGCATCTATCTGTCCCAAATAAAGGAATATAAAAATTAACTTGTACCTTGAAAGGTGAGGTGCCTCCAAAGTGGCCACTTGATTTAGATATGCCCACTGTCATTAGGCGTTGAATGATGTGGGAAAATTCTCCATCATTTCATTCCTCACACGTGAGAGCTTTCGCTACAGATTGATAGGATCGTCTTCGCTCCATCGCTTTTATTTTCTTTCTGCCATTAGCGTTTTCTTTGGGTGTGAGAGAGCTTTATTGTCTCTCAAGAGAGACAAGATCGAGCACCCAACTAGCTATACTCAGACCTCGCCGGGGACATGCACTAAACGATCAAGAGCAGCCTCATTTTACAATCGATCCAGATTATTTTCGGCAATCTAAACGCGTAGAGGAGATATAATAAAGAAATGTACGTAGATATCAATGATATTCAATAAGATAACATATGTATCAAAGATAAAATCCATAAACGATATGCAGTAATTAATGATTTAATAATGAAAATAAATGTACGTGAGACTTTCAAAAATACGTGAGGAAAGACTCCGCCAGAATGGTGGCAACAGATCTCCGAAGAGGTGTGTCGGCTACTCGCATTCACAGGAAAAATGGTTTCAATGAGGCTCTAAAGAACTTCTTGCATAATAAACAAGAATGCCAAAATCCATGGACATAAAAACCTAACCCTAGGAGATGAAACGCCAAATGTCATGTGGGCCTCCGCTTTGGGTAAGTGGGAGTACATCAACTTTTCGTATCAAGTAAGGTTTGCATAATGCATCTCTATTTTAGGCGTGGTGGATATCTGATCCGAAATCGGATCCAGAAACCCGATAGGGCTTGAAAAATGCTCAAAATGAAAGTGCTCGTAATGCAACTAAACCCTCGCCATTAAGTACCGCCTTGTCTTCCTATCTCGGTATATTTACTTTGTCAAACGGGTCTGTACGCGAAAGTTATCGCGTTCTAATCAAATTCCCAAACAAGCAAAAAAAAAGGGGATGATTGTACATTCCGTACAATCCACGTGTCATGATGATCGCAGAGACCGTGACGGGTCCATACAGTCCACTTGTCATGATGACTGGGCAGACCGCATCAGCCCATATTAACCGACATGATGGTTCCGTAATGCTGCCATTAATGGAAGCACCGTGAAGCATTGAATGGCTAGAAGATTCGGCTTAATGGAGGTACGTAGCTTGGACCAATCCCAGACATGTGTCACCACCGGAAGGGTGACATGTGGACAGGTGATCGCCACCGCCCACGGTCGATGACGTGTGAAATAATGGGCGGTGACGCATGGCGTGACGGGATGAATCAACAGCTGATAGTTGGCAGAATTTGGTTATTACAAGGCGTCATAATGTTTTGTGGGCTGCCACGTGGCACCCCATGATTGGTTATTGGTTCATGTGTTAAAATAATTTTGGCATGGACGGGGGTTGAACCCGCGACCTCACCCCCGGGAAAAGGACTGGCAGGACCAGGCTAACCACCCACTCCACTGTTGGTTCTTGTTAAACATACAATGCCATTTACATTTAAGTTTTGTGTTAGTTTTGAACGGTGGAGAAAAGGGCTAGGGGATTAGCCCCAACCCTCGACATACCATGTAACCGTGCAATGGAACCGGGAGCTAAAGATTGCGAGTTGGTTCGGGTTAGACCAGTTCCTGATCCGGCGGCTACCACGGGACCATTGGCTACCAAAAAATGCGTGGGATTTGTATTACCAATCGCTAGTCTATGGCTCCCATTGGAGCCACGTAACCGAGCCGGGCTCTATCACTATTTTGGCGCGGGGTTTGTTATAATCCCGACCCATGCTAGACCACAGACCCTATCGAGCTAATGGAAAGGGCCAGAGCGCGAAAGTTGGACTCGTCACATGTACAACATACGACCGAATGAGGAGGGCGCGCACACATCATAAGGGGGATTATGCCCATATATTGTTATAAAGTGGGTTTTTCATACTACTTTTGGGTTTTTGTTGATTAATATGCCTATTATTAGCAGATTCCTCCATTTTGGAGCCTAAATTCTTTGAGGAAGTTGGAGGTGAGAAACCAACTTCTAAGCTATATAAACCAGGCCCGCTGAGGCCAAGGATAGTCAAGGTCAGTCAGAGCAAATTTATGCTGGAGAAAATCCAAGCCAAAAGTCAGTTTGATGCGTAGAAGCTTTGAGGAGGAGATGCTGTCGGATCGTTCGAGCTTGGAACAGTCCGGCTTTGAGTGTCGCTTTTGCAGGTTTCTAGAGATCTGGACTAACAAGACCAGATCAATATTGTAGCCATTTGGAATTATAGTGATGTACTTTTGAGAATTTAAACAGAAATAAAAGAAGCCTCCCCACAAAGAAAAAGACCCGGAGACGTAGGTAAAGTCAGGTCAACTCCGCTATCAACTGCTGCGTATTTATGGTTTGTTGTTCATTATTCATTTCAGATCTGCATATGTGTATATAATCGTTATAATTCTCTTCTTTCCTCAATTCTTTTCACTAAGTTTCAAATGGTTAATTAACGATGCAAAATTAAACTCAACCATAGTATTTAAAAGATCCTACTGATCAAGTGGTATCGAAGCTAGTTGGACGCTTGGATTTGAGTTTTGCATGTTAACCTCGTGGAAAAGATACAACGTGGTGAAGGGGAAGAAAGGCAGAGAATCCATTGATTGGATTGAGAAAGAGAGCTTCTCACAAAGAGGAGAAGATGGCATCGAAGAAGGGATTTCTCAAGAAGAGAAAGAGTTTCAAAAAAAACTTTCCTTGCTATGTCAAAGATGGTAACAAGAAGTGAAGATTATTTGGAACGGAAGCAACCAGTTTTGGGTAATTCTTCAAAAGGCAAAAGTGAAGAGGAAGAGGACCATCCTCACATTCCTCCTTCACCTCCATCAACACCTCCTTCTTCTCCTTGTTCTTCAAGTTCAAGTTCTAAATCTAATGAGAAGAAAATGTTCATAAGAATAAACACGAAATGCCATTGTTAAAACTTGATGTAAAATTTGGAGTTGCCTATATATGATGGTGAAGTAAATGTAGAAAAACTTGATAACTTGATCAAGCAGATGGAGGTATACCGCAGTGTGCAACAAATCAAGGATGAGACCACACAAATTAAGTTGGCATCTTGAGACTTGCGTGTACAACTCTTATCCGGTGGCAAAGCAAGTTGCAAAAGGAACACGGATGTGGGTAATGTATTTTCATCATGGAAGAATTTCATTTCTGCACTTAGGAAACAGTTTTATCCTTTGGGTTATGAAGAAAAAACAATAATTGAATGGCAATATTTAAAACCAAGAAAAGGACAAACAATGCAAGAATAAAACCGATGGATTTTGAAAATGGCATTAATGTTAGACATTCCTTTGCAAACACAAGAAACCCTTATGCGAAGTATAGAGGTTTGCCTGGCATATTAGAAACACTGTTTTCATGTTTGGACCCACTAACCTTGGGATGAGGTTTCTGTTCAAGCTACATATATTGGTACAGGGAAAGCAGGTAATGTGGGAATCGTCGCTTTCAAAGAAAGAAGACAAGAGGAAAAGGTACTTTGGCAATGGAAAGAATGCAAATAAAGTGACAAAGAAGGAAGGAAAGCCCCCTTGCTACTGGTAAGAAAGAGGGACATGATGAGGACAAATGTTGGCAGTTGCATCCCGAGAAGAGGCCAAAGTGACCAAAGAAAAGAAGGGAACGCAAACAGCTGGAAACAATCCACAACAAATCCTACGTGCATCGGGATCGGATTCAGGTGAAGAGTCTAAGATTTCATTGGTTGGTATGACAAGTAAATTTGGTGAAGAGATTGATTGTAGAAGCAAGTTGTTTCATATAAGGGTAACTGCGTGGACACACACTAAGATACACATACATAATTCCATGATCTCAATCTAATCTAATCAAGAATTGGTTAAGAAATGGGATTAAAAACACAAACTCATCATAAGCCTTTACACACTTAAATGGATAAGTAATCATCCGATGCACATAACAAAGCAGTGCACAATCAAATTTGCAATTTCATCTAAGTATGTGGACAAAGTAACATGTGATGTTGTGTCATTAAAAGAATGTGGACTGGTCTTAGGTAGCCCATATTTATATGAGGATCGTAAGGAAATCTTCTACAGAACAAAGAATCAATATCAATTCACTAAAGAAGGTCATATGATTTTGTGGTTCGTGCTCATCGTGTTAAAGCAAGTAAACAAGGGAACAATTAATGAACGCAGTGGAAGCAAGCAACAAACCAATAATTGTTTCAAATGAAGTAATTGATCTTAAGCGAGAACAAGACATGGTTGTTGAATGGAAAATCAATCATAAGTTGCTTCAAGATAAGCTCATGTCGTGCAGATATTTCAAGTATATCAGTTCATTTGTAGTCATCTTTTTGATGCTGTCATTAGCAATGTTTTCTACATGGATGATAGTGGCTTCAGTAAGATGTAACAGGGTTGCAATGGCTAATAATATACTATCAGTTGTCATGATTGTGTTACAATTGATCTTGATGAGACAGGTGCACAGGACAGAATTCAGAGACAGAGGACAAGCCAGGTGGCCTATCCCAAGCTTGTTGACTGGTCAGTAACCTTTTGGGGACCAAAAGGTCTTTTTGTGGGGAGGTGTGATCCGAAATCGGATCCAGAACCCTGATAGGGCTTGAAAAATGATCAAAAATTAAAGTGCTCGGAATGCAACGAAACCTATGCCATTGCGTCCGTCTCGTCTTCCTGATTCCGGTGGTATATTTACTTTGTCAAACGGGCTCTGTATGGAGAAGATATCGCGTTCTGTCCGAAAAGTCAAACATGCAAAAAAAAGGGGGGATGATTGTACAGTCCGTACAGTGCATGTGTCATGATGACTATGCAGACCGTACGGTCCATACAGCTGACGTGGTGGTTCCAGAATGTGACATGTGGAAGCACCAGGAAGTGACACGTGTCAGGCAGATTCGAGCGTATGGAGGTACAGTTGGACCAATCCCGAGGTGACACGTGTCACCACTGAAAGGGTGACACATGGCACAGGGTGACGTCAGCAGCTTACGTGTCAGATGACAGGGTAGTACGACGGTGACGCGTGGCAGGTGACGTGGATGAATCAACAGTTGACAATTGGCAGAATTTGGTTGGTTGGCAAGGTGCCACGTGGCCCAGTCGTGGGCTACCACGTGGCACCCCATGATTGGTTATTGGTTCATGTGTTAAAATATATGGTATGGCCAGGGATCGAACCCGTGACCTCCCGGCAGGTGAACGGACTGGAATGGTTGGACTAACCGGCAGCCCGTTGGTTGGTTCTTGATAAACATACGACGCCATTTACATTTAAGTTTGGTGTTAGGTTTGAACGACGGAGAAAAGGGCTGGGGGCTTAGCCCCAGCCCTCGACATACCATGTAACCGTGCAATGGAACCGGGAGCGTGGCATTGGCGAGTTGGTTCATGGGTTAGGACTAGCTCTCGGATCCCAGGCGGTTACCACGGGACCGTTACCAAAAATGTGCGGGGATTTGTATTACCACCGTTAGGCCCATGGCTCTATTGGAGCGCCATAGAACTGGGAGCGGGGCTCTATCACTATTTTGGCGCGGGGTTTGTTATAAGCTCGCGATTCCATGCTAGACCATAGGACCCGGGGCTGGAGCCAATGGGAAAGGGCCAGAGCACGATCACTCGGCCACATGGGCCAACATAGGACCGAATGAGGAGGGCGCACGCACAGCATAAGGGGGCTTATGCCCATATATTGTTATAAAGTGGGTTTTTCATACTATTTTTGGGTTTTTGTTGATTAATATGCCTATTATTAGCAGATTCTCTCCATTTTTGGGGGATATTGGGCATTTTTGGAGGCCAAATTCTT